>JARFJB010000045.1:0-268228 GCA_036346205.1 Vesta saturnalis
TATTATCTAAAAGCATCGCTAGCCAACAAGCATCCGAATTATGGGATGTTCGTTGATGACACTAGGAATGCACGATTACACAGGTGTAGATCAATCGGCCAAAGAGCAAGGGAGCACCTGGGAGATCTTAATACAAACAATGAGGACCTGTCTTACTTGACGAAGGAAGCTCGAACAAATTTTGTAAAGGATCGAGTATGTGAGCGCTGGTAGGAGCAATGGACCGAAACCAATACTACGTTAAAGAAAGTTAAACCGACTCTTAAACCGTTATACCATCTCGATATGCAACGCAGTAACTTGATCAAGATATATAGGCTCCGCTTAGGACACACTGCACTCACTCATAGTTACATGTTAGCGGGTGAAGAACCACCAAGATGTGAAATATGTGGAGTAGGACTATCTCCCGAACACATACTTTGCGATTGTAAACAGTATGTAGTGGAACGAAATTTATTCGCGATTAATGCAGTATGGGAGGCCAACTTGACAACCAGGGAACAGTGTAGTAACGCATTAAAATACATGCGAGCAATAAATAAATTGGACAAATTGTAAATAGTCTCATTAAAGTTTAGACCAAATCGAAGGAAAATTGATTACCTATTTACTTATTCTCATCTATTTATATATGTATATATGTTTGTTGCCCCTTACGTGTCTGATCTGTGATATTATTTTCTTTCCAATTATTGTTATAATAAAAAAAGTGTAATGGCCAATGGCCCCAGAAGCCGACGCCAAAGGTGGGGTTTTAGTGGGTATGTCCGGAAACGGGAGAGCCCCACACTACCCGGTTATTCCTGCGGTGTGTGCATAAGGAGCATTTCCCCACCTGCTTATAAAAAATAATAATAATAATAATAATAATAATAATAATAATAATAATAATATCTAATATCTAGATACCGTGATTACGAGATATTATACACAGACGGATCTAAATCTAAAGTAGGTGTAGGTAGTGCATTCTGCACAAAGGACGACACTCATTCATGGTCCATGCCAGAGTATACGTCCATATATACAGCCGAGCTATATGCCATTTGGCATGCATTAGATTACTGTGAGACATTACATCATACAACTAAGCTTATGATCGTCACTGACTCCCATAGCTCTCTCATTGGCCTTCAAAACCCGTACACAAAAAACCCACTAGTTCAAGCAGTATTGTCGACTATCAAGCACCTTACCGATGTGGGTTATACAATACTATTCCTATGGGTACCAAGTCACATCAACATTGAGGGAAATGAAAAAGCAGACACATCAGCACGCCTTGTCGCCGAGGAAGGATCTAACGTAGCAGAAAGGGTTAACATTGCCAACCAAACAAACGTAGCTACACATTTAAGAGAAAAACTAAAACTGGTCTGGCAACAACAGTGGACAAGGTCCAGAAGTCAATTACGACGTATTCAGCCTACCACAGAGAAATGGAAAGCACCTTCGGCCATCTCAAGGAAAGAATTAGTAATTCTCCACAGAATCAGAATTGGGCATACAGCACTAACTCACAAACACCTACTTACCAACAACCATCCACCAGAATGTACTCACTGCAGTACACCATTAACCATCCAACATCTAATCTGCAACTGCCCTAGGTATACTGCCACGCGAAACCTATACTCCATATCAGAAACGCTAAATAACAATCCAAAAACAGCGAAACCCTACGAAATTTGATACAGTATCTGAAATCAATTGATGTCTATAATAAAAAATATAATTGTAGAACACACTGAATATGCGCTAAAGACCAAATCAGACGAAGCGCTATAGCTATATAAAAAAAAAATAATAATAATAATAATAATAATAATCTTTATTGCCCAACAGAACATATATATTCCAGTTATAATTTCCGCAAGAACGCTGTGGAACCAAGAACTCAAGACGTGATAAAAGATCTGTGGAATTTTTTTCCGAAGCTGTACTATAATCGGTTTCTGATATATGGCCGAGAGCCATTCTTGTTGGGACACACGGTACATAACGATTTTAGTTAAATAACTTGGAACAATGTTTACAACCTTGCACGATTTATGAAATTAATTATAATATAATAATTAATATTGTCAGTAAATTTTTTTTTGTGGTGGTACATTGGATCTTTAAAAAATTGCTCCACTAGATTACTATTTAATTAGATTCCTACATATCTTTCGCTTTAGGTGGGATAGCTAGAACGAAAAGAAATAGGGGTTTTAAAAGCATTTTATTATATTTACATTTCGTAGTCGAGAATATTCCGAAGTCTTATTTTATACGTTAAGACAGTTATTTAAAGAAATTAAGTATCAATTTGGCAGTATACATAAACTATTTTAAAACAAAACATGTAAGTATTTAATACCTAACATCAAATTACAAAACGGAAGGGTGTACGTGATCAAGAACAGGTAATGATTTTCACTTACTGAATTTAAATACATGACGCAAGCACCAAAACTAACTGAAGAATACAAACATTCTGGAACAGAAAAAGTTGAGAATATTCCTTGTGGACAAGATGTAGGTTGTCACCTAACCGCAATCTTGCTTAACATCATACAGCTAAACAACATAAAAATAAGGAATTTTATAAATAATAATTTACATAATACCTTACACTAAGTTTATCATGAATCACAATCCATGTGAAAAAATTTTACTTACCTACAAACATTTCATTAGAAACGGAGGTCACTGCGCTTCAATACTTTAACGGTTACACACTTTAAAATATAGTAACAACCAACATATAAAATAATAATGAGAGTGAATAAATCGTTTAATTAGTTTTAAAGTACCTATTAAGCAGTTATTAAATATAAAACTTTAATTTACTATGATCAAACCGGAAGGTTCGGCAAATCATTATGTTATTTCCTTTACAGTTTGATTATCTCGTACATCATGTAAAGCAATTTACATAATTTATTAGGCACATCAAGAAAAATTTTAATTGATGTATTTGCTCTGAATTTTACTTTCACTGGATGGGTAATTTTGAAAGTGATAGTTACTATCGTCGAAATCATGATACAGTTATAATTCATTTTTAGACACTAAAATTAAAATTATTTTTATGTACTTACACTAATTTTTTGTAATTTATTGTTAGCATACTTTCACATACCAAAAACAATTTTGACAAAAACGGTATATGTACATACATATACCATCATTAACATGTGCCATTAATTTTTGACGTGCCATTTACGTTATTTGAATTCTTATGGTGGAACGAAATGTTTAAAAAATGTAACATTAGTGTACTGATCTGTCATATACGGCTAACCTCTTTTTCTTTTTTAACTAATTGGATGAAGAATTTTTAGTTACAATTTTATTTGACATACATGTATGTATAGAAACGTGAGTATTACCATTATCTTGTATGCAAATATATATTCTCGTTTTCTATTTTCTTTATTATCCCATTCAATTATGAATTAGAGTGGGTGCTTTTTTTGTTTACTATACTACATCGTAATTAATTGATTATTAAACAGGGTGGTGTTCGACTTATAATTATTTTATAAAATAATTTTGGTTAAACGGTATACTTGTTTTCACGCATTTAGTTTGAAGGAGCGCTCTCTAACGTATAATCCATCTTATACAGGGTTATTCACGGTATACGGCGCGAAATATTGTGACCAAAATACGCGATTTTTAAAAGTTTCACTTTTGGGATAATTTATTGGTTTTCTAAAATCATTATTTGTTTGTAGCAAAAATTTTAGAAACATCATCAACATTGCAGTTAAATAAAAATTCTGGAATATCCATATTTAGCTTAGTTTGCTAATACCACACTGTGTGGTGTTAACATTTTCGTTAATAATTGAAATAGAATTCTTAAAGAATAAATTTATTACGTTTGGATTTTGTAAGTTTGTCGGTATTTCATCCCATCTTTATTGATCACCTGGGATTTGTATAAACACCGCCATTGATCATATTTCCGAACTTGAAGACTGAAATGCCCGCTCTTATGGTTTTGCATTGAAATTTTGGTAAAATTGCGTAGTGATTTATTATTATTCCAATTTTCTTTTTTCCAAAAAGTCTACTTTTGCGTAAACCATCATCTTTTGATTTCATTAAAAAAATTTAATTTTCAGATAGCCACGGCAAAGCCGTTTTTCAAAAACTTTAGATTTAAGCGGAGTAATGATGTAGAAAGGATGCTTAATAAGAGTATTAAAATATTCAATTTTAGATTTATATCTTCCATATATACCATTTCATTAAATAAAAGTGCTCAAAAATGTTCAAATATTGAGTAAAATTATGCTTATTAAAAATTGAATAGTCTCAATACGTCACAGGCATATGGAAATCATCGTCATTTTTATTAAGGTTAGTAGGTAAGATTGGACAGTTCTGGAACACACCACAATTCCAAGGTCCCCTAATTTCAAGGTCCCCACATTGTCAAGGTCCCACATGCCCAAGGTTACACAATATCTAGGTCATACGTGTGTGCTACTTTGCAAGGTTACACATTCGCAAGGCTATTTGCGCGCCCTAACTACTCAGATAGCTATCTCACGTTTTCAAGGCTTGCTCATGTATTTTTTTACAATTGTCTGATACCACACTTAGAACAAAATAAAAAAGATAATGATATGTTAATGTATTCATCTGTTGTACGAAACATTTTGATTTAATACAAGTTCAAAAAGTCCTTTCCACTTCTGTATCATTACACCTGCATGGACGTGGTGCAAGTAATTGAGTGTACGTACAGTGTGGTGCCCATCGGAGATGCTCTGTCAGTGTCAGATGGACGCCATTGGTTTATTCAATCACATGAAGCATTCAACCGTATCGTCTGAAGATATGAAATGAATCCTGATGCGCAAGGTATTTGGTGAACTCCAGACCATGTTCGATACGTAACTAAACGTTTATCGAAACAATTGTAATAATAATCATATACCTGGTGCACCGTTATTAGGCGCTCTACACGATGCACCAGTATTCTTGATGTCACTGTGGTAAATTGACCCATCTGTCCATATGTATGGTGGTCAATAACTCGATATTTACTTCGTTGCAATGTTTGTAGCAATGATAACATAAATGCATATGCCAAGATGATTACAGTATGAAGGCAAATTGTGTGAATAATATCCCAAATTACCCATAAGGCATGATGGTGGAAGTAGCAATTCGTTTCTAGATTGTAACCCATTCAGTATTCACTGCACATTCATATGTAATTCATCTTCTAAGTAAAGACAGCTTTTTTAATTGCACCCAGTTTGGAATTATTTCACATGGTCGCCGAACACTTAGATTAAAGTGTAATGGTTGGTAGCTCTACGTATTGAGTTTGTGACAACCTGGGTGTATAACCTTGAAAAGTGTGGTCGGAAAGTCAAGGACACTCAAGTGATTAGTGAGATCCAACCTTGCAGAAACGAGTGAATGAAGACTTAAACGGTGGATTGCTGAAATAACGTGCAGTGTGCGGTAACTTTGACGCTAGAAATAGTGGGAAAGTAGGATATAAATGCAGAAGTCATATGAAACCAGTGTCGTATGTAATGGAGAACATATTACGTAAGCGGTAGAAAAGGAAAAATTAGTGTATAATTCAAGTGGATGTCGTGATATTTTAATTAACAATGTGCGTATTTTTCAAATAAAAGTAAATCGAAGTATGTTAGTGTTGGTCTGTCACCCCAATTGATTTTAAACCAGTCGAGAAACTTGGTGGATTAAATATGGAGTGGTGTTTGATAATCAGGAATGGACATACTTATGGACAATCAAGGGATAATTACAAATTATTTCTCACACCTGAAGGGACTTGGCTACCTACAAAGATGGGCTCGAAACTATATCATGAAACTATTAACAAAAAATTATACATCTCGGATTGTGGAATGAAATCATTTAGGATGGGAGTCGATGAACAGTTATGGAGACTTCTTAAGATAGTCAGTCACCGATTATTGGATCATACCTCATGGAATTTCCTGATTTTATAATAAAATAATACATGCGGCCGGAAATGCCTGATGTTAATACACAGGTTAATAGTTCCATTACAAGATATATTGATTCAATGTGCATGTGTTATGGAAATTGTAGAATTTGCCAAGGAGAAATTGATATTGACGTAGAAGTTGCAAGGTAATATATGGGGTAGCGAAATATGAGAATAGGGATAATAATAAAGGTTTAGTCAATAGTGGAATGTTATAGTGCAAGTCGTGGCCTAAAAGTAGACTGTGTTAGTGCAGTGCAAAGACTAATATGCAATTTCAATCATTAGAATTTGATGAACATGAAAAGGATGACGGGCACGTTTAGGTGACTATTTAGATAATCTAGTTTATTGGTGTGAATACGTTTGTGTGAAATATATTCAATCGCATGACGATGGTGTAGAGTGCATTTATTAATAGAAGACCTTGAGAAATATCTAACAATTTGTACATGAAATAGAATGTCATTTACCGAATTATATTTCAACAGATGCACACGACAAGTAGAAGGTCGCATTAATGAGCTCAAACGTAGTTCCGATGTAGTGGAATTGAAGCGAAGGAGAATGGAACAGTTAGCAGAGACTGCACTTAGGAAAAGAATGAGAGTTTAAAATAATTTCAGCAGTCCTGGAAAAGCAACATCGTGATTACGTGTTTGTGAAACGCTTTAGTAGATGTACATTCCTTGTATCTCTTCATCTCGACTATCATGTAATGTGTCATAATCCAATTATGTGTATCCTTAAAGAATATGCTTCTGTATTTGATAATACGTACATAATCCCCATTTAAATTTAGGTATAGGTCAACTTTTACTTTAAGGTTTCAAAAAGGGTTCTTTCGTTAAATTAGTAGATCTAGTCTATTTCATGAATTATAATCCACGACAATTTGAGGTAAATTATCTATTTATAGGAACCTGCATACTAATGTTTTCCACATTATTGCTTTAAGATGCCATTTCACGTTCAACTGTGCTACTCTTCAAGTT
Organism: Vesta saturnalis; assembly: GCA_036346205.1. NCBI lineage: Eukaryota > Metazoa > Arthropoda > Insecta > Coleoptera > Lampyridae > Vesta > Vesta saturnalis. The sequence goes on from JARFJB010000045.1 coordinate 6,994, forward strand.
GGAATAACTACTGTAATGATTAATATTAAATTTTTCATTACTTTTTAAATTCAGCATTATAAAACTCCATTCCCATGTCAGTTTGTGTATGTGTAGGCGTCCTCTGAAACCAGACAAAAGTTTATTCATTACATCTGCGACTAGTTTGCCATTCTTGCGTTTGATGGGATAAGCCCAGACATATTTAGAAAGCGCATTTATTACTACTAAAATGTATCGAAATCCTTTATTTACCCGAGCATAAGGTATCATTTCTACAAATCAGCTTGAAACAAATCATTTAAACCTTTAAGTACCACACAACGCCGCGGAAAATTTCTTCTTGTCTTGTGCAGTTCTTCAACATCAGCTTTACTATTTTATCACTTTGGATTGTACTACGAGCTACTCTACATGTAACATCGTCGCAGTTGCAAACTGTATAAACTCTGGTATAATCACGGTAATTGCGGCATTCCTAGTTATGTGGTAACCAATTACGTCGCCTGCAATCGATAACTCTTTATCAATTATGTTAAGCTCAAGACCTGGATGCTCCACTTGCAATACACTACGATGCCCTTATTATAGGAAAGGTATAGGTATCAAGTACACCAGTAAGAATACCCTTTTTACTAGCTATTCCAGAGAAAGAAATGAAATTTTCATAATGAAGATCACCAGAATGCCGAATAATAGGTTTACCATATTTATCTATTGTCATTTGATAATGAAGGTGTCCACCAAATTTATCTATTGGCATCAGTGTTCAGGTACGTAGTAGTATCTATAGTGATGGTCGTTGTAACAATGAAATGAATATAGTAACAGGTTTATAACAAGAGATCCTATTTATTACTTTCGCTTTTCGTAATTCGTCAATTATTATATTATTTCGTTGTGATTGCTAGTATTCCTGCCGACATTGATCCCAATAATTCCCGCAACCAATCTACTAATTTATTCGGATCATTCCAAGGTACAAACTCAATCGCTTTGTTATTAATGTAATAGTTGCATTCGCCCTCTTTTGGAGACAGAAGTCGTGCGAGATCTTGAAGCAGGAGGTGCAATAATGATATAGCGGGTCGTTTTAGGTTGAAGTAATGGTTTAATGATCTCAATGTATTTCCTACTATTAGTTTCTTAGATTTGGTCATTTGGGTTATAATTACGTCGAGCAGCATTTGTGCGGTCAAAATATCATTGTATTGCTGTAGATCACTTTTAATCCCGGAGTTTCATCATAATCTAATGATGATCCATCACGAAGAGCGATACGAAAATTTTCTCACAAAGTCTAGTTCAGTATCACCAATAAAATTACTCTTTTTGGGGAAGAAGTGTACACGTATGTTAAATCATACTAGTCTTCGGGATCTCAATATACCTTCCACATAATATTTCGCTAATCCTTCATACTGATTAAGGTATCTTCAAAGGCTGGTTGAGATCCAGCAGCTAACAGTTCTGATTTCAATTGTTGTAGTGTAGAATCTCTCTCGTCATCATGTGTGGTATGAGCAACACAGTTTCCTCTAAAACTTGGGAAATGGCGTCAGGAACAGGAATATGTGTGCTCATTTTTCCGAATTCTGATGTAAAGGGTTCAGCTTTGTCGAGAGAACCATCTTGTTTAGTAATCAATTGTTTCAATGGCTGTGTTATAGGTTTAAAGTGTCTCCATTGCAGGCTCTGTAAGTGCAGTATATTCTTTTAAAGTAGCGTATTTTTGTTCACATGAGTAGTGTAGTATTTATAATGCAATGTAACAGTCAAATCTCTTGCGGAAACGACCTGCATTAACATCACTCTCTTTATCAATCACAAGAAATCCAACTTTGTTACGCCAGCAACAGAAACACAAGTTCTCAAATCTATCAAACGTCATATCTACATTAACGTGATCATCATACACATGCTTAAGATTGGTGCTATCTTGTTGAAACAGATCTAGAAAATTGCGTTATCACGTATAATCTGTTTTGGAATAGATAATACGTTTGGCACAGAAACAATCATTGTTTTCGTGTCTGCCAAAACAGAAATGATCCCTTATTTAATTCTGTTTATCTAAAATCATTATTGAATTTCGACTTGAATCACTAGGGATATAACATCACTGTTATTACTGTATTCGAAATACCCAATATTTTTTATAGGTGCAATTAAATTTCGTAGGTACTAGTATTTGGGCTGATATAAAGATTTACAGTATACATAAACATTTTCAAAATGTAGACCATTTGGATGTTTTAATAAGGTAATCATAACATTTGTTTTACCGAAACCTGAATGGACCGACGATTTCTGTTATAGCAATCTCCTTTAGTAGACTACTATGTTTGGTGAGTAAGTTGATTAATTGTTAAAAGTGACTTTGGTTATAAAGGTAATTACTTGTATCTTCGAACTGGAATGGAACGGATGTCACCCATTGTAACTGAATCCCTTATAACTTGTATGTGGTATATATATATTATATATAGTATTATTATATAGTATATATAATTATCTGTGCTGGAATGGAACGATGTCACCTTGGGGGTGTCTGACCTGACGTGCTAGTGGTGGTGTATAGTGATTGAGGTATGTAGGTAGGGTAAGTGATTATGATGTCTTGTTGTGGGTGATGCTGTGGCGTGTGCGTGTGCTGTGCGTGTGCGTGTGCGTGTGCGTGGCGTGTGCGTGTGCGTGTGCGTGTGCGTGTGTGTGTGCGTGTGCGTGTGCGTGTGCTGTGGTGTGCGTGTGCGTGTGCGTGCGTGTGGTGTGCGTGGCGTGTGCGCGTGCGTGTGCGTGTGCGTGTGGTGTGCGTGTGTGCGTGTGCGTGTGCGTGTGCGTGTGCGTGTGCGTGCGTGTTGCGTGTGCGTGTGCGTGTGCGTGTGCGTGTGCGTGTGCGTGTGCGTGTGCGTGTGTGTGTGTGTGTGTGTGTCATACGCATTAAACGCATACTCCATCCGTATAAATTCGCAACATCCAAATACTGTAAAAAGACTTTATGACGACTAGGATCACAATTTGGGACAAACTGGTTTTTAGCAATACTTCTTCGCTTAACACAAGTTCTCACTCTACCACGAATACCTTTCATAAAAAAGTGGTACAAATCCATATCAGTCAATAATTCCACCTCTATTTAGTACATTTCAACATGGCATCCCACGCCAATCCAAGTATTATGGCATACTGCGCAGGTTCTAATCCAAACACGTATATGCATAGCCGCCTAAAGTTTTCGAACACGTCAGCCAACAGCAACACATCTGATTTTATATCAGAGTAAGGAGTAGTCCGTTGTGGTAACCCCTTCGGTGTCATCAATGCTGATACACCAGCCCACGCAAAGCAGCAATTATCACTATTTTTCACATTCACTATGGCATGTTTATGCGCAATTTCATCCGGGACATTCATATAGGATGAACCCGTAGTGGAAAAGAATTTCAACATGTTTACCTCTAAATAGACGAAATTCACCAGCGACCACCCTACAAACCAACATATATTAATATTGTATTACCCTACTACTCATAAGTCACACTTAACTGAACCTTTATGCTGGAATTTTGATTGCTTAGCATCCAAGATTTCCACCACTCTTCGAAAATACCCTTCCGACACCGTCCCGACACGCATTATATCATATTTCGTTTGAAAGGACTTTAATTCAGTACTTTCCCTACTGTTCAGAAAGTACAACCCAAACAACTCAACATTACGTTTCAACGAGAAGTGTTTCTGCAACTGAATTTGAATTAGTTTCAAAACATTCACTTTAACGTCACCCATAAACGTCTGTACATCCATATGGGTATTGCATGGTGATAGTCTATACGAAACAATGCGTTGTGTAAAAGCATTGCGAATCAGTTCAAACCCAGTATCAACGAGTAGACACACACTTGATTTATGCCTATTGCTTGTAAGGTGTCCTTGATAAGCATATCTAGGAACATCAATCGAACAATCAATGCAGTGCACAATTTCAACACTTTTGCTACTTTTCTTTTGTACTGGTTAGTTGCATTGGTCTGACTTACGCTTCCGTGAGTTGTTCAAACCTGATGGTCCTGGTTCTGCAAAGGAATCATCAGCATGCCTGTGTTGCGCATCATTCTTTAAGTTGTTTAACCCTGATGGCCCAGGTTGTGCAAGACGCTCAGCAACATAATTATGTTCCGTTCTGTTCCCATCGGAAGTACTTGGATGCGCCACATTGCTATGTGCGGCATGGTTTTGCGGTACATCCTGATGCACCTCTGAAGGTGGGGTAGTTGGTATCTTTATCCAACACACAGTTTTTTGATGTCGTAATAGAGTCTTTTCTTGAAACATTTTATTGCGATCTGTAACAGAAAAAAATGTATAAATAATGTATAAATGATCGGGTAGAGTTACGTGTTTTATTATGATTCCGTTTTCTAACTTGTTATTGGTTTGTATCATTTATTAATGTCATGTATTACAACTGTTAAAAAAAGAAATCATATCCGGCGATGCAAACAGAACGCAACGTAACATATCGCCAGGAATAGGATACTAGGTATGATGGATATATCAGGTTCAGGGGTAGATTAGTGTACAGGGAAGGAAACAATAGTCGGGATAGAGTGTTGCTGGGCACATATGTTCTACCCAGCATTGTACACTCTGGGGAGAAGATACTGCGTTTTCCACTATATCCTCACCGGTGATTGCGTAAGTAAGTATTGTATGGATGCTGCAGGACTTCTAGATACTGATAAGTCATTTAGCGACCATTCATTATCTATAAAATCAGCAGCAGACACAGGACTGAGGACACTCTCTGATGAATCATCCATTTGCTCGAGCTGTATCGAAGATTTCATAGGACTCCACTGTTCAGCCAGCTCTGCGATACAAGTAGGGCTCAGGACAATATCATAAATATGCTTCCTGTCCCGCCCACCCGTCACTACGGGACTATCATAAGCCACGCATGCTCGTGACGTACCTAAAAGCAAAGGAACGTAAATTACTCATCTGTTGCTATAATATATGGAAGCGCTTTCTTACGTTTGTTTACGGTTGACGCAGTATTCTCCACTACGGCGGCTACATTTGGGTTTACTGAATCTAAAAGCACAAACTAATTTTTGAAAAGTTTTACAAGTCCTTAAAGATTTTATTGAAAATTATTCTAAGTTTACACAATAACTTTTGAAAAACTTTACAAGTCCAAAAAAATAATTCAATGATAAAATAAGCACTTACCATTACACGAAGGCATTATGTAACACCATTTTATGACACTTGGAACTTTTTCACTTACCGTATAAAGATTGAATAACTTTCTAGTGGAACAACCTACTCTTATATACAAAATTTTGGGCGGTGGGGGGAAACTGGAATGGGTGAAAACGTGGGAAAGGAGGTCAAGGTCACCTGCATATGTAAGGCAGTGGAGCCCCCCCCCCCCCAAACAGACCTTGGAAAATGTCCTCTAAAAATGTATGAAAAACGTTGTTTTTAGTGGGGGAAACACCTATATTTATCTAAACGAAAATAGTATAAATTATTCGTACAACTGATTCTATAGTTGACAATACTGCACTTTCAATGACTTCAAGAGCAAGTTCTTCATCATCTCCCCAGGTAAGAACCAACGAGGTTTCGGTTTTTAACTATTTTTCTATTATTGATACATTTCTAACGTTTTATTTCTTTTTTTTTCAGATTTCTGCTACCCCCCGTTCTCCATCACCTTGTAAACCTCTGTATCCCTTCGACCTTATCCCGATTGCCTCCTCTACTCCTTTTCCCGACCTCCGGCCAACCCCCACATCTCAGATTTTCCCTACAATTGACGTTGACCTACCTTCAACTCCCACACCTCACGTTCCATCACCCTCTTCCACTGAGATGCTGTATATCCCACTCTCTAATGCCTCTTCTATTGACGCCCAATCCAGCGACGACGAAATTTATGAACTGAAGACCGTAGTCCTGGACTCTCTACAAGACTACAATCTTGATGCGGAGACACTCGTACTAGACTTGACCAATTACGAAGTCATCACTGTCAGTGACGATGACCTAGACTACCATAACAATCATAGTGATGACTTCATAAGCGTATCATCCAGTGTTGAGAAAGTATATTCCTCCAGTTCTGGAAACAATTACCTCAACACGGGTGACTACGACTCCGACATGGACCCTGCCTACAGTTATGATTCAGACGACTACAACAACGACACGTTACGCCAACAGCGACCACTTTGCGAAACACGTACTGCCTTCTGTAATGAAATCATCGTTGAAGACAGTAGCGATGAAGACAACTTTATGAACACTCTCACTAACAACATGCTCCAACTAGAACACAGCGCTCAAGAACTGTCAGATGTACTAGAACAACTAAGTACACAGGAACAGATACAAGACGAGAACAATGTCATTGGCAGGGTTCCATACGCCTCTCTGCAGGTCCAGGATTACGGTAATAATGAAAACGCTGACGACGAAATGGACGACAATGACGACGAAGAACGTGACGATGACTGGTTTTGGGCTACACATATCCCTATGACGATTGGCCGCACTATACTTCTTACACTGTACAACGTCATGTGTGCGATGTCGTCGGGAGACAGTGTCGCACAACACAATTCTCATTATCGCTGGGTGATAGTGGCTCTTCTACGCACATCGCATCATCAAATGGGACCGTCTCACGTTCACGGTATGTATTCTTCTACTACTTTTTTATGACTAATGCTTTCTTTCGTTACAGCTGACAACCATTGGACCATTCATCGGGAATTATAATGTGATTACGGAGAGCGCTCTAGAAGAGCAGCCCGAGCCCACACTAGGCTTGTAATACTATACCTTGACTGGAATAGTGTTATAACCCTAGCTATGCTATGTGGGTATGATCACGCCATTGTACATCTGGAGATTATACTGGAAACTGACGAATAGATTGCAGAAATGTATGAACTCATCCGAGTTCGTAATGCAGCTCTTCGATAGATGGTCTTTCCACGTGATCGAGACAGGCAAAGTAAGTATAACTGTTGACACAGCTCTCCTTCTAATTATAATTGCTTTCCAGAAGAATGTCAACCTCAGTAGTGCGGCCACATACCAGACAGACCAACACTAACTGACTGTACGCGTCAACTACTATACCGACAGACAGTCAGACAGATACACACCACACGGTGTATATGCTCAAATATATCAATGTCGCTGTGATGGTATACCATCATGTACCGCTGCTTAACATCTACTAGTCCTCTCGAAGAGCATCTTCAGACGATACGTTGAATGCTTCATGTGTGGATTTCGAATAAACCAATGGCGGCCATCTGACTCTCTGCTACAGGAGCAACTCCGATGGGCACCACACTGCACGTGCGCTCAATTACTTGCACCACGTCTACGCAGGTGTAATGATACAGCAGTGGAAAGGACCTTTTGCACTTGTTCTAAATCAAAATGTTTTATTCCTAGAGAAAATGATATGTCTGAATAATAAACTGATTACATTTGTACAAACAACAGATAAATATATTAACATATCATTATCTTTTTTTGTTTTGTTCTAAGTGTGGTATCAGACAATTGTAACAAATGACATGAGTAAGCCTTGAAAAAGTGAGATAGCTATTTGAGTAGGTAGGGCGCGCAAATAGCCTTGCGAATGTGTAACCTTACAAAAGCGTAAGGTATGATTGACCTAATATTTTGACATCGTGGGAATGTGCGACCTTGGGGGAGTAGCACATACGAATGACCTAGATATTGTGTAACCTTGGCATGTGGGACCTTGAGAATGTGGGAACCTTGAAATTGTGGGACCTTGGAATTGTGGTGTGTTCCAGACCTGTGCAATTTTACCTACTAAGGTTTAGTATAGCAAATACTAAATCATGGTCAGCAATATCACTAACGGGATGAATTACTAGCGCGGTAATAGTATCGCTGTTGTTTGATATAATTACAACCAGTAAACTGCTACTTGTAAGAGTGATACGTGTTGGGGTATTAACAAGTGGTATACATGTAACGTTGTAAAAAGTAACGTTAAAATATTATATAGTAGCGCTATTATGCAATAGCAGATTAAGATTAAAGTTTCCCAAACGTACTACATCACCATAGTCAATATTTATATTAGTAAATACTTCTTCAAGTTAATTGACAAGTACATATGGGATACAGTGTGAAGGTCTGTAATTTAGTGTAATATAACTGCCGCACGCGTTTTTTGTAGTATTTAAACAAACAAAACCACCCATACATGTAAAAACACGCTTCTGTTGTATACTCAAACGCGCGAATCTGCACAAGCAGCACATCGTGCGTCAGGATTTGCGTCCTCCCGTGTAACCACCACACTCGTATATTTATGAAAATCCATACGTTATCGACGTTCTCTAATACTTTTTAGGCCGAAATTCAAATTATCTGAGATGTGAACCTGAAATTTATGGATCGTAGTTCGTTCTCTATTCATTTCAAGTAAAAATCAACAATTTAATGTCAAGAAATTTGATCTACAAATTTTTGTAGAAAAAACTTTAGTAAAAAGTAAAAAGTTAAGTTCACACTGTTATGATTTTCATGCCTGAACTGTGCCTTAATTAATTTTACACACTTTTAAGAGTCTATATCATTGATGAAAGGTCCTAAGTGTTCTAAAATACTGACAAAGCAGCCATGTTCCATTCACGCTGAAAATTACTAAATTGATATCAAAACAATTCGACTACAAAACTCATTGAACGTCATATTTAAACAATAGGCAAACAGTTTACTGTCACAATTGGTTTTACGTAACTTTACAAAATTTCGCAAATCTCTAGTACATTTGTCCCTTAAGCTTTTATGAGTTCCTTTCTGTAATAACATGCAAGTCTAATTTTTCTGAATGCAAATTTATTTAATAAATTACTCAAAATTTTATACAAAACCACAACACGATAATTACATGCAACATCTAGAAGGTACAGTGTGTACAAAATCTTTCTAATGTTATTTCAAAATAAATACTATAAGCGTTTTCATTATACTCAAATATGAAGTGGCAGTATACAGTACGTTACATCCATTAGTAGCATAACATTCATAAGGCATATAAAAAAAATGTCGCCATTCTATTACTCTCTCACACGTCAAGAAAATTGCGCTCTTTACACAGTACTATACAAAACATTACATAACAAGCTTAATACTTCAAAATACAATGCCAAATACCAACGGATTATCAGGGTAATATTTGTGTGTCGTGTAGCATGTAAATATGTATCTACTACGTGAAGATTTGGAATGGTTCAGGCTTTACGAGTAGTAACTAGATTATAACTTTCTGCTGCGCTCAAAATTGCGATATTGTCTAAAGTCCTGACAATCCTAAAAGCGTTGCACGTGACATATGACGTAAAAGCAGCACCAATGTAATAGTAATATTTTGGATTGTCATTAAAGGTAATATTCTAGGGTAAAATAAGTTTACAAGTTGGCAGCATCATAAATAAAATTAAAATGTTGCAACCAAGAGATCTGTCATTTATTGTCGTTTATTATTGTGTTTGTTAGTTCCATTTCGTATTTTATTCTATTTCGTTTTTGTGAAATTTGTGTTATTTTCCGTTGTGTGACCTCGTCTAATATGTGTCCCAAGCATTTAGGTATTCATGGAAGAGAACTAGTTGGTTCGTTAATATATTTCTTTGAAAAATAACGGGATGCAGGGGGCCCTTATATTCCATTGACTTCCGTAACAGAGTTAATGTATTGTTTTATAATGTGTAGTTAATCTAATCTAGTCTTTTGTAGAGGTAGCAGTAGCTTTAAACGTCAATATTGCTACTGTTATTAGAATATAGCAGTCTCTTAAAAAGCATGAAGTGGTTCAACCAGTCGCTAGATCTCGTGTGCACCCGAAACTAATGTTGAAAACTTCTGCCAGGATGCGATTCAAAATTTGTTTTACAGAATGTACAAGAATCGTAAGTGCGACAAGTGAGACAATTTAAAAACGGTTAAATGTACAAAAGTAGATGGCAAAGGTTGGTTCGAAATAATGTTCATGCCATATCTCAGGAATGGATTATAGCACAGGTTCGGGAAAAAAATTTTATAACAAAAGTGGCCTCGAGAAACGCCTGGAAATTATTTTCAGAATTGTAGGTCCACCGCTAGAGGGCGTATTTGACAGTTAAAATTTTAAAAAACAAAATTTTTCAAAATTTGCTCAATTAAGGGGCATATTAAATATTATAATCAGATTCCTCGGCAAATTCTGCATATTTTTTATTTGACAAGTTTTAGTCTATCTCTTCAAATAAGGGGGGAACCTTGTTACGAAAAAACGCCTTTAATTCAGGTTCTGCTTGACCGATTTCAATAAACTTGTTGTTTGAAAGAGCTTTTGTTAAACAATAGAAAATTTGTAAATTTGAAGCAATCTGATTAATAACATAAATGCTAGCATTGATGATATTAATCAGACTGCAGTTTAATATTTTTTTAATATTGTTTTCTCTTTACAATTTTAAATGGAAGCATAAAAATTTAAGTCGGTCTTTAAAAAGTAGACTAAATTAGTAATAAAACAGTGAAAACCGCAAGTCGATATCTTTTTCCTATTCTGAGATATAGTAAGAAACAGGTAAATGGCGGGAATTGTTCTTCCAATGTCTAGTAGGCTAGTTCGCGTTAACGGAAATTATTAAATTTAGCCGGGATGAAAAGATCTTACATTGGTCTGCACTAATTTAAACTGTTATCATACTAATGTTATGGTTGCCGCTAGATTACCTAAATGCAATGCTGTCGATACTAACAATGAGAACAAATTATAAAATAATAATTTGATAAATCTAACATTTTTTTAATTATATAAGAATGTTATATTTGTTTTCATGCGATGTGTTAGTAAATCAAAACCATAAAATATCAATAAAAACCGATATTTGCCCAGCAACAACAAATACAGTTTAAAATATGAATTATGATTTACTGATGACAACAATATTAGTAAAGAGAGCCATGTAAGATATAAAATAAATTCCCTGTTGAAAACAAGCAAGCTTTGATTTTCACGCATATGTCAAAAATTATTCATCGTGTTGCATTTAATAGACTTTCTTTATCTTTTCGTACCAAAATGATTCTTACAAATGAAGAAGCATTTGATATGTTGGCAGTTTATTTTGAATATATGAGAAATGCAACCGTTGCTGCTAGAGTGTATGCACTGCAGTACCCAAACAGACGGCATGTACTACTGGAAATGTGAATCTTCCTGTGTACCGAAGACAACGCAGAGGTAGAACAGAGGAAAATGTTATTCATGTTTTAGCTTATGAAAGGTTAACCCTCATTCAAGCACCAGAGCTATAGCTAGAGATTTGGGTATATGTCGAACCACCGTCCAAAATATTTCAAGAGAACACAGGTGACTACTTATTTATTAATGCATGTTTTATTCGGTATTATAATGATAAAAATGTTTTAATTTTTTTCGTTTGTCGTTATATGTTTCTCATTTTTATCATACCGAAAATGTCATTACATCAAAGTTAACTTGTGACAACATGACTAATGTATTTGCCGCCATTTTATGTCCAGTTTCAATGAAACACCAAATTATTCAATAAAATTATCTTATGCTATGTGAATAGATTTTAACTAACAACATGATAATTAAGTGACGCAAAGTAAAGTAAGAAGGTACTGATAATAAAAAATAATGAGAAGCTGGGCGAAAAAAATTCGTAATAACATTACGAGAGTGAATGCATTTAAAGTCCTTTTTCGTTTACTAACAACGAAGGACTTCAATGTGTCTTATTGATCTGATTGCTTTATAATATATACTATTTTAGATTGCACCCATATCACATGGTCCTACACCATAGTTTGAATGCTCAAGACTTCGATACCAGGTTGGATTTAACTGGCTCTCAAATATGATACGACGATCCTGAAATACTTTCACGAATTATGTGGACAGATGAGCTCTTTTCATAGTGATGGTAGTGTAAATCGACATCAATATGACTTGGTAACGAATTCACTGTGGCAGTGAGGTCCAACATCAGGGTCGTTGGTCTGTAAATGTGTGCGGATTCTAGGTGGAGAAATAATTGGGCCTTTTAATGAGACTGTTAATGGAGAAGGATATTTAGATTTTTACAACTAATTGCCATCTTAGAAGGTCTTGGTTCTCGTACATGTTTTGCAAATAATGGGTGCGATTATTCTAGGATGGAATTTCTTGATCAATCATACCCTGAAAGTGGATAGGACGTGGAAGTTTATTTTTTGGCCACCAAGGTCTCCCGACCTAACTTGTTTAGATTTTTATTTGTAGGGGAGAATAAAAGATCTCGTTTATGCCGATAGACCCACAACAACAGTTGACATGATTGAAAGAATACGACAGACAATACGAAATATTTCAAGGGCAGAAATTGAAACTGCTGTTCTCTGCACCCGTCAGCGATTGATTTCATGCATTGAAAATGATGGACGACATTTCGAACATCTAGGGCGACACTAATTACGTAGTTATTTATTTAAGGTTTTAATTGTTAGATTTATCACATTATTATTTTATAATTTGTTCTCATTGTTAGTAGCGACAGCATTACATTTAGGTAATCTAGCGGCAACCATAACATTAATATGATAACAGTTTAAATTACTGCAGACTAATGTAAGATCTTTTCATCCAGGTTAAATTTAATAGCTTCCGTTAACACGAACTAGCCTACTAGACGTTGAAAGAACAATTCTCGCCATTTACCTGTTTCTTACGATATCTCAGAATAGGAAAAAGATATCGACTTGCGGTTTTCACTGTTTTATTACTAATTGAGTCCACTTTTTAAAGACCTACTTAAATTTTTATGCTTCCATTTAAAATTGTAAAGAGAAAACACAATATTAAGAAAATATTAAACAGCGCCCTCTAGCATTTACGTTATTAATCAGATTGCTTCAAATTTACAAATTTTCTATTGTTTAACAAAAGCTCTTTCAAACAACATCAAGTTTATTAAAATCGGTCAAGAAGAACCTGAATTAAAGGCGTTTTTTCGTAACAAGGTTCCCACTTTCCCCTACCCCTTATTTGAAGAGATAGACTAAAACTTGTCAAATAAAAAATATGCAGAATTTGTCAAGGAATATGATTATAATATTTAATATGCCCCTTAATTTAGTAAATTTTGAAAAATTTTGCTTTTTAAAATTTTAACTGTCAAATGCGCCCTCTAGCGGTGGACCTACAATTCTAGAAATAATTTCCAGGCGTTTCTCGAGGCAACTTTTGTTATAAAATTTTTTTACCGAACCTGTGCTACAATCCATTCCTGAGATATGGCCGACGGCCGTTCTTAGTTGGCCACCCGATACAGTGTGTTAAAATGATACCTGTTTGTAGTTATATAAGTGGCAAATGTTAAATTTAATTTTTGTTATAAATTGAACTTGTCTCATAAATAATTAACAAAGATATAAATAATTGCTCTATTTTATTTTTACATATTTAACACGTTAGCATCATGAACGCACCGGTGGTCAGGTAACAACCAACATCGATTATGCCCACCGGTAGTCTCTGCAACCTCTTTGAAAGATAAGATGTCCATTAGTACGCGGGCAGGTGGGGCTTAACACGTTATAAACGCACATGAATACTTTCCATTGATAACGTTTAGTCCCTTTGTTGTAACTGTATTTGTCATTCACATAACGATAATTTCAGATTAAACAAACAATTAAGAAACTCTTAACTGCTCAAGCTTTTTATTCCTTGGATGCGTTTTGTAAGCACAATTTTAAGTAAGCTAAAATTAATTTAGGAGTCACTATTTTATATTTTATTCTGTAACTTTGACATGTGTAAAGGTATTAATCCCATAATCACACAAATAAACTAAGAAAGTAATTACGCATATCCTAAAGGAACTGTAAATAACCATAATCTAAAATAACATAATGCATATGTTAACACTGTTGACATTTCATCATACTGGTGACGTGCACGCTTTTTGCTTTGCCCGAATTTTAGTAATGTGGGATTCTTTACAGTTTACAATGTATCTGTTGAACGAGTAATACAGAGTAATTCTGTCAATATAACATACTTCTTAAGACTTAGAGTGGATATTATGTTAGTTTATTATATCTTCATAATTATTTATTAAATCATAACTGAAGAAGATTAAAAGATAAAATACTACTTTCTTTCACCTTCACTTTTTATGCAAAGTAATTAATTCATTAAGTGCTTTAAACTGATAAACACGTGTTGTAAATATCTTTAATCATTTGACTATTATTTATGTTTCAACATTGTAACACTAGAGTTACATAAATTGTCAAATAATATAATTAATTCATTGATTACTGGCAAAATAAAATTGAATTATAGTATAAAATACCCTTTAGGATGCACGATATTGTTAGACAGTTACATTCCTTATTATTGTTAGTATAGATATTAACTGTTATTACATTGTTACCTACACTTATTTTCTCCATCACTAAGCTATTGTTTGGTAAATGTTGTTGGTTAATTTGGATAGTTGATATCTCTAAATTAATTTTAGTGAACAAAAGTAATCTTTGCAATAACTTTACTGTATTAATGTTCTCTTTAATAGAGGTACCACCTAATAAAGTTCGAGTAACGAAACCCAAGCATCCGTATCTTAAAAACGACACACATTTTAATGGAAACTTCTGCAGCTAGAAAGGAAAAGTGAGAGTTGAAAATACCTTGTCATGATATTAATCTACTCAGAATGCTGTGAATTGTACATCTACAATAGCATTAAAATGAGGATTTAAGTTCATTCAAATTAAATAGAACCAGTAATTATTTTTCACAATGTATACAATCTACTATAGCTAATTGAGATTTTGGTGTTAATTTTATAATAATTCCTATAATCTGAATTTCGTACGCAAAAAATATCTTGCTTACTATTGCTTGCAGAAGTAATATAGTTTATGGGATTAATTTTTTACACTTGCTCATACATCATCTACGTTTTTTGTTGTTTCATAAAAATGAGATAGTTAATGTTATTTTTTATCTAGTTACCAATTCTAACAGGATTCAGTTCCAAAATTGCAATGTTCACTTAGTTTAGTTAAAAAAAGCAATAGTTTAGAAAGGATTTTTTTTATATTCAACAATTACACTACTCAAACTTATTTTACGCTGTTGCCCCGTCTGGACTTCAAATGCGTTGTTGCTTAGGACAAACAATAGTTTCGAAAGACGAGGCATAAATCACACATTTCACTTCATTAGTGATTCCGTTTATGAGTTAGTACCATCTTTCGCTTAATAACATATAATCCCAAAATAATGCGACTTCGATTGACTTAGAAGGTGCATGTGTTAGGACATTTCACAACTTATATGATAAAGTTCTTCGAACAGCATGTAGGGTTACAAATAAATTAGAGATCCCCAGAAAACTGACATAAGAGTTCATTTACATCGCCCCTAAACAACTTTTTATTGGCCTGGGTAAACATAGGTTCAATCTCAGGTTTTTGGATTTTGGCGCATTTTGCTCTTTGAAAAGCAACATATAATTAAAACACTCCATGTGTGAATGGATTTTATTAAATAGAATATCCCTTCAAAGGAGACTATCAGTGCGGTTTTAATATACATCTGTGAAGAACTTTGAGATTTCTATGTTTAAGTGAACACAGCACTCCAGTATTAAAAATTTGATAGTTACATTCGTAGCGGTAAACTCCCTCGTGCTACAATTTAGTACCATAGTTGTTTCATTTATTTATTAATAAAATTAAACATATTAAGAAGTGTTTTACATTATCATTTACAAGAATAAGTTTAGTTGGTCAGTTCAATAATGCTTTAAATAATATAAAGCATTCACAGGATGTATGAAATTAGTGATCTGGAGCTAATCAAATCTGTGAAAGAAATAGTTCGTCAACTTTTCCACCGTCGAGCATTTGGGTCGATTTTATCAAAACTGACTAGGCCTTAGGTACGTCGGTTTTCTAGTTGTCAGTTATCGGTACCGAAAAAAAGGTAATACTTGTTATATAAAAACATTTGGATTTTACACACAATCGTTACTCAACTTTTTGATTATTCCGGGCGGAAAAAAAACAACATCCACTACCTTACTCTTATCCCGTAGGTTCAATATCTCCCATCTAGACATTTAAGGCCTATTCACTTAGTCAAATTCGAATGCATTTGCTTTTCAAATGATCCGAAATAATTTAAATCGTGTTTGCTTATGCCTCGCCCCACGGGTACACTATGGCCAAAATTCATTAGACCGTAGACATTTAGTTGTAAGATACATATCTCGTACACCAACTCATGTGCATACCCACACAAACTAAAGCACGAGCTACACATACACATTCTTACACACGTGCACATGCACTGATGCCCACGCACACTTACGCATACACGCAAACACGCACATACACATACACGCACACACGTACACATTCATATACATACAACATAGATACACACATGCCAACATAAGCTAATTAGCTTATACGCTCACACACACGTGCGCAAACAAACACCCCGTACAGAAAAATTACTCTTAAAAACCTCCAAAGATCAAAACGTGGTTTGGATAATATGTTAACATGTGCGTATGCTTGTAGAATAGAAATAACACCAGTAATGCACTGGAACATGTTTAATGTCGGTCACAACGCTGCACACAACTGAAGCTCATAAGGTATTCATTTAATTACATAAAATTACAAACTACTCCTTAGTCAATACAGCACGTACAAAAAGGTTACATTACAAACAAATCATTTCATTCATTTCCCCAACTTCGGGTTGTGTAGATCTCTTAGTGACCCTTGCACACTACCTCGCCTTATTATATATTCTCTGGGGTGCATATGCTAAAGAGTTACGTGTAACAGAGTGATAACAAACTTACATGAAATCGCTAATATTGCGAGCGTGCGTGATGAAACCTTCGTGCGCTATGGCTCAAAAGCTAATAATTTCGAATTGGGCGTTAGTGCCTAGGATTTAATTGTTTGGACGCCAGTGAAATTTGATAGATATCAGTACCTCGGTTTTTGTGTAGCACCGTGATGCTAATTGAATCTAACGTCAACTGTCTTTTGGAGAATAAAATTTATGTTGTAACTTAATTCATGCAATATAAATAAAACAACGATCTACTATCAAAATAACATAAGCCAGTTTTAATAGATTTACGCGCTTACGCTCTTGTCTTTTACTTCCTTTTTTATTATTTTCATCATTCCTTTGTAAGATCTTTATTTAAGCAGTCTTTTTCAAATGTCAGGTACTTTAAATATTTACATTAGTAGTAGGTAAGTTTGGAGAGTTCTGGAACACACAATTTCAAGATGCCAGATTGGCAAGGTCCCACAGTTTCAAGGTTGTCTCAGTGGAGCGATTGAAACATATCATTGTCGCACAATTCGGAAAGTGAGATCCAGAATATCTACTGCTGCTGCACCCAAATTTGAGGTCACACACCTCACACTAAACATTTTGAACAAAACATTTTGATTTTGTACAAGATTGCCACACACCTACGTGAATGTGGTCTGTCAGGTAGTTAAGCAAGAGACTGCACTACTTCGAACAATGCTTTTCTGGAGACAAAAGATAATCGGAATGATAGACATGTATTTAAACTTACTATGCCTCCCTCGGTCACTTTCAAACACCATCTGCCGAAGAGCTGCTTTACGAAGCCGAATAAGTTTGTAAATTCCTTCAACCTCTTCGACAGTTTGAATTGTTGCTTTTAAATGTACGATGGCATGATTGTACCCACTTAATATAACTAGGCTTATAATATTAATCCAGTCAAGGTGTCTCAGAAGTCTTATGTGGGCCCGATCGAGCTGCTCTTCAAGAGACTCTTCCGTAAATACGACTTCGTAGTTTAAAACGACTATGGTCGTCAGTCAAGTATCTTTGGCCTCTACAACGTAGCACACACACAAATTGCTGATACCCTTGAGCAACCAGGCCCACCGCGATTGAATAATTCACGAAAACGCAATGCAGAACCATGCAATAAACCTAAGAAAAAAAAACTACTAGAAGTGTTGATATTGTCCACTGCACTCAATTGATGCTCCTAGATATGCTTTCATCAGAGCAGCAATAAACACAAAGCAAATGTGTGCTTACTCATTTACGCTGGGATTGGAGTAATTAGGAATGCGTTTAAACAGCGCACTGTTACGTACAGAGCATCTCCAAGCAGCACTTACACTGACGTGCAGGCTTTAGGAGAATAAAATGTATTTATACGATAAACCTTTTTCGAGCTATCTTACGAACATCAAAGTAAGAGGACGATAACGACTTTAACTTAATTAGAACGAAAGGTAATTTTTCCTATACGTACGTAGATATCTTTAATAAATTATGAAAATGTTACGATAAAATGCGTAAAGGAATATGTAACCGATGAGGAATACTACCGCGTACTACTAACGTGGGATCACTTTAAGCGTAACAAACTCGGTTGGTATTCTGATATGTTTTAAAATCAGATGTGTTGCTTTTGGCTGACGTGTTCAAGAACTTTAGACGGTTATGCCTGTATGTGTATGGCTTAGAAAGTGTACAGTATCTTAGCACTCCTGGGTTGGCATGGCGTGTCATGTTGAAATTTACGAAAGTTGAATGCAACGAACTTATGCGGATTGAGTATTCGTCAATATTTACATCACGACGTATTTTCGCGGTAAACTCAAGATGACATTCAAAGTTTTGATGTAATGCAGAGTAAACATAAGGACGATATTAGGTGTGTTGGAGTATGATGAACACAACGCTTCTAACAAACAAAATACACCGACGCGCCACACAAAAATCTAAAACATCGAACGCGTTTCAATAGCTAAGCTACCTATATCAGCGGTTGACTAGGAGGATCTAAAGAATTCTAATTCTAATATTTATATATATATATATATATATATATATATATATATATATATATATATGAAAGTGAGAGTTGTAAACGTTTAATGAGTTCTGAGAAGCCTGAAGGCCCTTAATTGTCATTATTCATTAGAATTCGTTTGTTCTTGAAGATCTCTAAACTTTCGTAAGAATCAAGTTCGTGCTTATTACTAACACGTTTAGTTAAGGATACCTTATCTAGTTTATCAAACATATGTAGGGCTACGACAGACTAGTCCGAAGTTGTATTTTATACGAGCTAGGTGTTATTTAAAGCGAATTTTGATAGGTAGTTTAGTTTGCCTCACATATATTTGTTCACGATGTTTACAACGAATTTTATAAATTTCCGACCTATCTTGCTTATTCACTTGGTCTTTTGGATTGCCTAAAAGAGAAATTTTTATTTATATAGAAACATCTTGTCAGGCGCCACTCATCTTATTTATCGATACCTGAACTATACATATAATATAACCTATCTTTACGTAGAATTATTTTAAAATGAAAGATGATTGAAACTATAAAACGTCAATGTAGTAACAAAGTTTAGTTTGACCTATGTCAACAAAATACTACTGATATAAGGTTATGCACTCAAATGTTTTTATCTTAGAAAATATTAACCGAAGTCATATACTTTCTTTTCATTGCAACAGTATTAAAACTTCCGAAACAATATTAGACTAGCTTCACTTTATTGTTCGTAAATCAGTTCATCTAATTTGTTCACACCAGGCAAGATAACCTAATTTCCTGTACTTTGAATAAGGTAAAGGTGAAAGAAATGTATCCTCGAACCAGGACAGCCAGCACAGACATGTTTTAGCTACTAAAGCTGGAATAACTAACAGCAGGCGTAACGTTGCCTGTTTCCATATACAATGGAACAAAAACAAAAGGTATCTCCAACTCAAACCTTTCTTAAAAATAATAAATTGCATCATTCAAAATACTATATGCACGCCATCTTTACCTCATGACGTCATTAGAACACGCTTCCTTCAACGTGAAATAAAACCATATGTCAATTACAAACGTTACAAAATTTTCTTAATGCAAGGAGCAGGGAGTTTTTTAACACTAGGGAGGGTTTTCCCTGTTATATATTAGATATTTTTTAACGTTCTTTTTCTTATTGTATTTATAAATTGTACAGCTCCGTTCCCTCGAGCTTAAACTTTTTTTCAAAATACACGTTTAAAAAATTAATAATTCGACACCTTTTGGAAAGTCAACACAATCAAAGTTAATTTTAAGGTTAATATTGTGCATTCCTGTGGGTATATACTATAGTACCTACAGGTAATCAAAGCTTTTTGTTTTTCTTTTTTTTTTTGTTCTATTTTTTGCTAGTTTCTTATGTTTATTACTTTTGGCAAAATAGTTTTTTTTACTAATGCATCTTTTAGTTTTTAATGACACATTCAAGGTTTCAGTGGTAGATCAGTGGTAGTATCGCTACATACTGAACTCGACTTTGACATTTTCAGTTGAAATTATGTATTTTTTTTTTGGAATACAGAGTGTATTTGTGAACTTCAAACTGAAATAAACACTATTATTATTATTATTATTATTATTATTATTATTTTTTTTAGTACTATTTTGGTGCGTCGACAACAGTGGTCTTTGGCACCATGTCTATGTAGGCATACTATATTTTGCTAAACATATTTATTGCCTTTAGGAACAGTATGAGATTTCCCATCTGGCGTGTATCAAAGTTATCTTTCAGATTTCCCGCAATCATGTACATTTCACGTAATGGAGTGTACATAGGACAGATACAAACAATATGCTCTACTGTTAAGGCTACTGAACATTTATTGCACAACTGTGGTGGTTCTCCCTCCAGAAGGTGTTTGTGAGTGATTGTTGTGTGCCCTATTCTCAGTCTATGAAGGATGCCTCTTTCCTTTTTAGATTTTGGGCTCAAAGGTTTCCATCCATTGGTGGTTCCTTGCAGACGTCCTAGATGACTATCACTTTGGCACCACGTCCGCTTCCATAATGCTTTTATATTGTCTTTCAATTGTTTTTGAAAGTCACTAGACGTAGTCATCTGTACTCTCTCAGCTGTTTCATTTCCAGTTTCTATTGCTGCACGACGTGCTAAATTGTCTGCTCGCTCGTTACCCTCGATCTCAATATGGCTGAGAAATTGTTGAAATTATCATTTGTACCAGCGGGTCCTTAGTATACGGGTTCTGCATGCCACGTAAGGAGCTTTGGGAATCACTTACTATTGCGATCTTCTAAAATGTAATGCACATTTCAGAGTAACGGAGCGCTCGCCAAATGGGAAATAATTCTGCAGTGTACGCAGAGGTGTGCTTGAGCAACGACCACTTACATTCGCTGTTATTTACATATAACGCACATCCCACTCCTTCTTTGGTTTTAGAGCCATCCGTATAGAGGAATATGTGGTCTTTATATATATTAAATAGTTGTTTACATTTTACTCGGTAGGTAGATGGGGACGTCTCTTTTTTACTATAAGTTTCTAAGTCAAAACGAATCTTAATTGACGGTACAATCCACGGAGGAATTTCAAGTGGTTCCAACTGCAGCATGTTTGGATCTTTCTCGTTCAGAGAAGTGAGAGTATTTTTGACGTTCCACCACAATGGTTTGTGCAATCCTTTCCACTCTTGTAAACTTGCATCATTCCTAAATAAGATTGTATAATTTGGATGGCGTGTTTGTGCTTTTATTTTACACGAATAGTTTAAGATTCGATATTTTTGATGCAGATCGATGGGCATAATCCCTGCTTCACATGATAGGCTGTCATGTGGGCTGGTATAAAATGCTCCCAAACAATACCTGACAGCAGCACTTTGAATAGATTTAAGTGGTTTTAAAGTACTGTTGGATGCAGAGGAATAAGCTTCACAGCCGTAGTCCATCTTCGTCCTTATCAGTGTATTGTACATCCTTATTAGAATCCCTGGATCTGTGCCCCATTTGGAGCCTGCCAATTATCTTATCGTATTTAATCGCTTTTTCAATCTTAATATCAATTCGTTAATATGGACTGTCCAAGTGAGTCCAGGGTCTAGGGTTACGCCCAAAAATATGCCAGAGCTTCTGCATCGAATGTATCTCCCTTCCAGAGAGAGCATTGGATCATAGTGAGGCTGTCGAAGTTTACAAAAATGGAGACTATAAGTTTTTTCATACGATATTTTGAACCCCACTGTTCTATCATTATGGACTATGGTGTGTATAGCTTGAAATTTTTTGTTTATCATAACTATTTTTTCTGCCGAGTACAAGATAGTTAAATCGTCCACATATAGGTGACTGCAAATCTCATTGGGTACAGATGTGATCAGGGAATTAATTGCTACAGCAAGTAACACCACACTCAAGGTAGATCCCTGCGGTATACCATTTTCCTGATTTCTGGAGGTAGACATCTGATTCCCAACTCGCACACGGAGAGTACGGTCGTGGAGAAATGAAAAAATAAGTTTGGGCAAATTGCCTCTCAGCTCCCATTCATAAATTAATTGCTACAGCAAATAACACCACACTCAAGGTAGATCCCTGCGGTATACCATTTTCCTGATTTCTGGAGGTAGACATCTGATTCAACTCGCACACGAGATACGGTCGTGGAGAAATGAAAAAATAAGTTTGGGCAAATTGCCTCTCAGCCCCATTCATAAATTAATTGCTACAGCAAATAACACCACACTCAAGGTAGATCCCTGCGGTATACCATTTTCCTGATTTCTGGAGGTAGACATCTGATTCCCAACTCGCACACGGAGAGTACGGTCGTGGAGAAATGAAAAAATAAGTTTGGGCAAATTGCCTCTCAGCCCCCATTCATAAATTTTCTGTAACACACCGTACCTCCAGGTCATGTCAAACGCTTTATCGATATCTAGGAAAACAGCAACCGCATGATGTATATGCGCAAAGGCTTCCAATACCATATTTTGTAGGTGTACTAAGTGATCAGTTGTGGATCGATGTTGTCGAAAACCGGCTTGAGGGTTTACTAGTCGACCCTCTTTTTCTAGCAGCCACATCAGCCTACAGCTTACCATGCGCTCAAATACCTTCCCAACACAAGATGTTAAGCTTATTGGACGGTAGCTGGAGGCTAAATAAGGATTCTTGCCCCTTTTCAACACAGGCACTACAATTGCTTCCTTCCAGCTGGTCGGGTATAAACCTTCATTCCAGATGTCGTTATATGCCTCAAGCAGTTGAGATTTATACTCCTCACTCAAATTATTTCGCATATCATATGTTATGAAATCAGGACCTGGAGATGATGTTTTTTTACACTTAAGCGCTGTTTCAAGTTCCACCATAGTGAATGGAAGGTTATAACATAACTGTTGAAGGCAGGTAAGGTTAAGTGTTTTCTCTCGTTCACCTTTATGACATATAAATGAAGGATCATAGTTTACGTTGCTGCTTACTCGTTGGAATTGGTCTGCCAGTTGCTCAGCTATTATTTGAGGGTCACTAATTATGCTGTCGTTTTCCATCTTCAGTTGAATGGGTCGACAAGCTTTCCTACCAGATATTGCCTTAATTTTCTGCCATATCTGTGTATTGGAGGTTTGACAGTTTATAGTAGATACATGCGCGTTCCAAGATTCTCTCTTACATTGTAGCGTTATGCTACGGGCAATCGCTCGGGCTCTCTTAAATGCTACCAAGTTTTCGTAAGTGGGATGTCTCCGAAAGATGTTGAATACTCTCTTTTTTGTTTTAATGGCGGCACTTACATCTCCGTTCCACCACGGTACCTGTCGCTTGACAGGCTTTCCTCCTACCTTCGGAATGGCTTTGTTAGCAGCATTGTAGATGTCTTCTGTGATCTGCTCTATATTTCTCGGAGAACTTGTGATCTTTAGGTGTGATCTAAGGATATCCCACCGAGCTTCTGAGATTTTCCATCTCGTTGGGTATATAAGTGGCGAGTCTTGAATTTGGGTTTCGACCATAATAGGAAAATGATCACTATCGTACATGTCATCTAGTGTTTTCCATGAGAAAAGTGGGGCGGAGCGTGATGAGACGATGGTAAGATCAATTGCAGAGAAGCTGCCAGTTCTAGAACAAAGGTGAGTATGATTGCCATTATTTAACAGTACTAGTTGATGATTGTCTATTATAGCTTCTAGATCTTGTCCTCGAGCATCTGTGCGTGATGAACCCCATAGAGGATTGTGACAATTAAAATCGCCCATGAGGATGTATGATAATGGAAAATGTTGCAGCAAATTTTGAAGATCACGCTTCTGCCAATTACTATTGGGTAGGTAAGCATTACATACAATAATTTTCAAGGGTGCAGTTAGTTGAACTGCTACAGCTTGTAAATTGGTAATTCAAATTCAAATTCAAACACGTTTATTAAATTATGGTTACAATGGTTCATAAATGGGAGTTAACAATTTCAGTCGGCTGCTCAGGCGAGGTAGCCTCTTCAGCCGGTTGATTACATAGTTTTAATTGATTTAATTACATTTCATTGGTTATAAGTCTATAACATGTTATCTTATTATCTAGGCAAAAAAAGAAAAAAAAACATGTTAGTTGGATAGTTACTTAAATGAGTAATATTTGATTATTAATCTAGTGGATGTTGTGGGCGGGATTCGTGGGTTGGTGGGCGGTGTTTCCTTGGAAGCAGGGGGCTGGTCCCTCGGAGCACCAAAATGGATCGGGATATCGGAGGTCTGTACAGCTTCTTGCGGGTGTTATCTGCATGGGATAGAAAAGATTATTAGTATTGTTATGCGTTGTTTATTGAAATTTAGTGTTATGTAAGTGATTTTGAAGTATTGAGTAGCAAATGATTGTGTTAATATGTAAAGTTAATTATATTGATACTGTTAGCTATACTTATCCCGACATCCCTACTCATCGCCGTTCCGGAGATATTTACACAAAAAGTGCAAACACCTCCTGACCATGTGTGAGGATTACTCGCCACAGGTCAGTCGCAGTTTGTGCCGAAACTAAGGCCGCTGCCACCCTTCGGATGACAGGTAGGACCTTCGCCATATCCAAACCTCCGAGGAGGCCAAGAACAGCGTCGAATCCTAAAGCGGGGGAAGCGGGCTTTTTCACGTCTGCGGCTTTCACCGCTTCAGCTACTTCAGCCATCTCGCTGCCGCTTGCCGTCGCTTTGACGTAACTAACGCCGGTTCGGACTAGAGAGGGTGCCGCTGCGGGCGGTGTCCTCTTCTGTCGCTGTTGAGATGACTCTTCGGTCTTCTTCCGCTGGGGGAGACGTGACGGTGGAGCTTCTGTCTTCCTACGCTGAGGGAGACGCGGGTACCTCGGGCATCCCCTGAAGTTGGCCGGATGATCCCCACCACAGTTTACGCACCTTGCCCGGTCCGTACGGGGTTTGGTGCACTCATTGGAGTGGTGATGTCCTGCACACTTGACACAACGTGCCGCCGCTCTACAGCAACGCTGTGCGTGACGGAATCCCTGGCACCGGTGACACTGCCCGATGCCTGGTCTCCGCCTCAAGTCTTCAGTGGAGACACGTAGGCCAGCCACGTACTCCACCAGCCGGATCTTCTTGAGGTCTTCTTCTGATGGTACCTGGACCAGCAGAAGCGGGATCGGTCTGCCTTGTTTCTTCATTCTAGAACAAGAGCTGATGTTAACGTCGTGATTTTGGAGCTCGGACGTAACGTCAGCCTCGGAGATTTCTACAGGTATTCCCCGTAGAACCACCTTGAACAAACGTTCCCTCTTTGCCTGATAGGTATGGTACGGTGTACCATGCCTATCCATATACCGCATTAGCCTGTCACGGTCCTTGGCATTGGCAGGCTGTATCCGGTATCCCTCGGCGATTGCCTTCACACGTGTGAAGACGATTCCTCGGTGGTCTAATTCACGGAAGAAAGCAACCCAGTTCTCCCTCTCGCGAAGGATTACTGGAGGAACCCTCTCCCTGGCAGCTGGAAGCTCTTCTGCGTCCGGTCGGTCCATGGTGTCTGCTAGGGCCTCGAACGCGTTGATGACCTTAGTGGGCGTGGTCGGGCGGTCTCTAAAAGATTTCTTCGGCTTCTTCTTCTGGAGCCGGAACCCGTCGAACGGTGGCGATTCTTCTGCAACGACGCTTATTGGAACTGCTGGAAGCGGTGTAGCAGCAATCTCTTCATCCAGTTTCTTGGGCTTCTTTTCCTTCTTCTCGGTCTTCCTGAAACCATCTTCGTTGAAGGACCAGGGCTCGTAAGGCACCTCCTCGATCTCGAAGAAGACATCGGGTAGCGGGACCGACGGCTCATCGTGACGACTCCGAAGAGCGTACGGGTTCCTCTTCCGGGGCGGTGGCTCTCTACCTGTCATCGTGAAAACGACGCAGGTAGCAGAACGTAGGCACGTAAAACTTTTAACAAAGTACGTTTACAATGTTAAACGCGATGCTCACTGATCTGCTTGCAGACAGCGAATGGTAAATTGGTATTTAATCAAAGATTATTAAACTGAACGTCTTCTCTGATTATAATAGCTACACCACCTTTGGCTCTACTATTGGACGGCATATCCTTTCGGATAACTTTATAACCACGCAGTTGGTATAGTTGATTTGCTTTAAAATACGCCTCTTGTAGGCACAAGCACATCGGATTAAATTTATTTATAATCATTTTTATTTGACAATAGTGGTGAATGCAACCATTGCAATTCCACTGAATTATGTTAGCCATTTTATAATGGTATATTGCTTGTGTTTAAGAGGAAAACATGATCGAATTTTATAGTTTAGTTAATAAACATAAATGTAAATAGATATTTGTATATAGATATAAATATTAAACTGTAAGACACTCACTAATAAATATATAATTTAATAAATAGATAATCACAGTTTTTATCACACCAATAAATAAATAAATAGATAATATCACAGTTAGTATCACAGACTATTAATTTTATCACAGTTTCATTTCCTGGGTTTGCCCTTGGGCCAAACCTTTTTATTTTTCTTCTGACTGAGTATTTCGTCTCTCGCTTTATCTATCTCCTCCTCACATATGCTCGGAGATGATAGACCTGACGCCGAAGAACTTCGCTTTCGCTTCTCTGAAGTATCGGTTTCCATTATTCCGTCACGTGTATTTCGGGACGGTGGCTGAGACGCAGAGATATTAGATGGTTGAGGTGAAACAAGCGTTTGTGGAAGAACAAAAGCTTGAGGTGGATCTCGGGTTTGTGCTGTTAACACCTCAATCTGTCGTGTAACCAGACTCATAAATTTAGAAAGTTCTTCCATTAAAGTTCTTGTTACATGCGACATTATGTCTGACTGTTGAGGTTGCGATAAAGCGGGTGTTGCTGCTACTTCAGAATATGAGGTAGATGGGATAGCAAGAGAGTTAAGCTTTTGCTTCGCTTCCGAGTATGTTAGTCGATGTATGACTTTTATCTCCTGAATCTTCTGTTCTTCCTTGTAGATTGCGCAAGACCTGGACAGAGAATTATGGTGACCCTTACAATTCGGACATTCAACTGGCTCTTCGCATTTTGTGCCCTGATGGAGGTCTTTACCGCAGATGCATCGCGGTGGATTGGAGCAGTTTAGAGAGGAATGTCCAAAGCGGTTACACTTAAAACATCTTAATGGGTTAGGGATATAAGGTCGTATGCGCAATGGGTAGAAGGCGGCCGTCATCGTTTTTGGAAGATTAGTTCCATTAAAAGTAAGAACATGATTTGGTGAATCCACAAGTTCACCATTTACTCTGGTTTTTATCCTCCTGACTGCTATAACTCCTTGTTCTTGCGGACCTTCAGCTATTTCCTCTATAGAGCAGTTTAGAAGGTCTCTACAGAAGATCACACCCTTAGAAATATTTAACGTGGAGTGCGGTGTTACAGTAACATCGAAAGTAGAAAATCTGGTTAACTTCATTAACGATTTAGATTGCTTTTTACTTGTGGTTTCCACTAACAGTTCACCTTTGACTTTTTTGATATTTTGCACTTTACCTAATGAACCATACATAACTTTTGATATTGGAAAGAGACTTACATCAGTAAAGTTCCCTTCTTTCCTTTTGACTATTAGGAACCGGGGACTGGACTCCGCCGTCTCACTAACTGGATCAGTTACACTTAATGATGGAAAATTCCCTGCATCAAGTGGTAAATTTGTAAGGTTTTGAGACGGACCTTGAACCGCTCCCATTTCAGAGGATGGGTACACTTGAGGATTAAAACTATTCATATTGTTCCCGCTAGCATGGGACGAAATAAAAGTCACTACTACTAGTGCGCCCTTAACAGCAGAAGGCTACATTACAACTGGAGGTCGCCGGGTATCTAGAGGGCACCGTTCAAGACCATGTCTCGTATGGCCATTCATTCTTCGGCACGGTTCGCATTACACCTTGACTTCGCCTTTGTTAAAGGGGTCAGGTCCCCGAAAAACAGAACAAAAGACAGAGAGACCAGTACAATCAATGTGACAAAGACTAACGAGGGGTCAGGATACTTAGCTTCACCACTGCTGGCAATAGTGGCTACTGAGCCCCTCCACCACGACAAGGTGTATCCTTTGGAGGGGATATTATTATTATTATTATTTTTTTTGTATAGGAGGTGGGAAAACCTTCAAAAGGTCCTAAGTCTCCTAAGAGTCAAGTAGTGTAGGATTTTTACTCACTAAAAACCCACCTCCTAGAGCATCGACTGCAAAGGTCATTAGCTCTTTTATTTGCTGTTTATGTATTAATAGAAACTATGTTTACATTGATATAATTAGCTACAACTTATTATAAAGTGCTATATCTTTAATATATTTTAGGGTACTAACCATTTTACCTTTTTGTAAGTTTAAAGTTATATCCTTTGCTAAACCATGGAGGTTCCGTTGTAATTGATATTGTGGACATTCACAGAGAACATGTACTACTGAGATATTAATGTTACAGATTTCACATATTGGTGCCTGTTCTCCAGTTAATAAATGCTGATGGGTTAGAGACGTATGACCTGTTCTTAGACGATGTGCCCGTACTGAACATTGCCTGGGTAATTCCATCTGAACGTATTATTTATTATTTTACTATTATTATTATTTATTTTCTAACTCACATACAGTGGAGATTCTAAATATTACAGGGGAATTACTCCAACTATAATACTACATTTTGTTTTTAAGAGATATTATACCTAGATGTGTAATTATATAAAATTAAAAGATAACTATAGTAAATACATTAAATATTAGTATTATGAATTTATAGACAAAAATTTACGAACTATGTGGCATGATTCTAGTAAAACGGTTTTTTGCAATAATGGAAAGATATTTCGGTCTAAATTTAATTTTAGTAAATGGGTTTTAAATTTGGACGATACTACACCTGTGGTCGAAATAACTATTGGTATTATATGAACTTTTGTTAATTTCCATACTATCATCATTTCTATAGCTAATTCTTCATATTTTTTTATTTTTTCAGATCCTATTTTCATAAGATTTGAGGATAGTGGTATGGCTATTTCAATAATGACAGCATATTTAAAAATTTTGTTTATTAGTAGAATGTCAGGTCTGTTATGGGAAATTTGTTTATCGGTTAATATTAATCGGTCCCAGTATAGTAAATATTCAGTATTTTCTATAACCGATTCCGGAAAATATTTGTAATACGGACTGACATTGTTTAATAAATCACATTTCTTAGCAATTTGTTGGTGTAGAATTTTGCAAATTTGGTTATATCTGGAAAGGTAATCAGTGGGAGCGAGAGTCGAACAACTAGCTATAATGTGTTCAATAGTTTCATTTGGAACATTACATCTTCGACAATTATCAGAAACATCTAGACCCATGATATGCTTTCTATAATTCCGTGTTGCAATAACATAATCCTGTATTGCACACATGAATCCTTCAGTTTCTGAATATAATGCTCCACTCGCTAACCAACCCACTGACATCTTTCTATCAATTCCTTTCGAATCCAAAATTGTCGAATACTTACTATGTAAAATTTTGCGTTTCCAATTTAATTCAAAATTAATTTTTTCGTCACATTCTAAATTTTTATTATTTAAATTTAGTGCCGAATAGTTTTGTCTAAATTAATTATATTAAGAAAGAATGGATTTTGTAAGGAATAAAAATATTGTCTTAGTGATTTAATTTGTTTTTTACACAAATTAAATAAATTTATTAATCCACGGCCACCATCCTTTCTTTTAATATATAATCTTTCAATTGCGGAATTTGGATGTAGATATCTATATTTTGTAACTTTTTCTGGTTAATGTATCTAAAGCATTTAAATCAGTATCCGACCATTTTAAAATTCCAAAGGAATATGAAATGATAGGAACCACCAAATGTTAATTGCCAAAAACATATTTTTGAGTATAATTTAGATTTTAATATAATTTTAATCTATCAGTATATTTTAGTCTAAATTCATTTTTTAAAAAAGTATGATTTATAACAAAATTTTGTTTTATTCCCAAATATTTATAAAATTGGTCCGGTAACAATTTCGGAATTTCATTAACAATATCAGAGTTGTTAATGGGTGTTCCTTTTACTATATCTAATTTTGCACATTTATCTAATCCAAAATTCATCGAAATGTCTCTACTAAATAATTTAGTAATTTTGATTAAGTTTTCAAGATGGTAGGTCGAACGTGCAAATAATTTAAGGTCGTCCATATATAACAAATGGGTAATAACTTTATTAGATTTAAAATTTATGGTAAAACCAGATGACGAGTGATTTAATAATTTTGAAAGAGAATTTAAAGCTAAACAAAACCAAAGAGGACTTAATGAGTCTCCTTGAAAAATACCACGATTAATTTTGATTTTATTTAGATTATTTTTGCCATTGATTATAGTCGTGTTCCACAGTGACATCATAAATGATAATATATTTATGAACTTATCGTTAATTTTACAAATTCGTAAGATTTTCAAAAGCCAGTCATGTGGAACAGAATCATAGGCTTTTTTATAATCAATATAACAGATATTTAAATTTCTTTTACTTGCTTTGGTTAATTTAGTAATAATGGTATCTAATATTAGTTGTTGTCGACATCCTTGTGTTTTTTTAATGCTCCACTTTGTTCAATATTAATGATATTATTAATTTTACAATGATTTTGAATTTTATTAGAAATAATAGACGTAAATAATTTATAAATAGTTGTTAAACATGTAATTGGTCGAAAGTTTTTGGGATCCAAAGGCTCTCCATTTTTATAAAGCATGTAGGTAACACCCGTACATAAGAATTCCGGAATTATTGATGGATCATTCAACACTACGTTAAACCAAAAAGAAGTGGTAAATGGATAGCATTGAATTTCTTTAACCAAAAATTTTGTATATTGTCTAAATCAGGACAACTCCAATTTGAGCACCACATTAAAGAGTTTGAAAATTCACTCAAATATATAGAATTGTCTTCATTCCACTGTAAATTTTGAGTATTATTTTCTAAGTCATCAATCCAAATTGCATTTGTATTATAATTACAAGGAATTGACCATATATCTTTCCAATATTGCCACATATCTTTATTTTCTGGAAATTTATGATTACAATTTTTACTTAGATTTCTAAAAAATTTTGAAGTATTTCCAGAAAATAACTTGTTTTCAAATTTCCTATTTGTGCAGGAGCTATATCGTCTAAGACGATTAGCAGTAACCTTTAATTTTTGTTTTAAATTATCTAAAATAATAATTAGTTTTGGATAAATCTCTGTGTCATTAATGTTAATTTTAAATTTTTTTAAAATTTGGTTTACCTTGAAATATGTCACATTTTTCTGATTGTCCAAACATGCTGTTAAAATTCCAATATCTTGACGTATTTTTTTTATCTTTTCTTCTAAACGAAGTTTCCAGGCAGGTTTTTTATTATGTAAATTCTGATAATTAACATTGTACAAATTTTGGTAATTCCTTTCTACTATAATAGTAGATGCACAGTAAACAGCTAAATGTATATCATAAAAAGAACTACAATTTTGTAAAAAATTTTCTATTACCTTATTTAGAATTTGAAAAATAGGTTTAATTTTATAAAATGTTGTGAAATTTAGATTAGGAATTCTAGGTCGGGCTAAAGGGTTTGTGTCTCTAAATAAAATGATTTTATCTAAAAATTCTTGTTTTACCTGTTTAAAAACTTCATTATCACAATTTAGATTTTCGGAATTATCATTTAGATTAGAAACTAAAGTAGTGCTACAGGTTTGGTTAAATTGTTGATTTTGATAAATAGTATTTCCAACTGTTTTTTTAATATCTTGAATTTCTAATTCACTTATAAATTTTCTTTTTATAATGACATTTCTTCTGTCAACAACATTTTGTTCAGTTAAATTTAGAGATGGGAATTTTGACGAAACAGCTAAATGAAATTTTTTTCTCCAATTCGGTAAAGGTATATCTAAACAATTATTTATTTATTATTATTATTATTATTATTATTATTATTATTATTATTATTATTATTATTATTATTATTATTATTATTATTATTATTATTATTTTTACACTTGCTTACGAGGTTTTGGATATGGTCTTTAAAATACATTTTATTATCAAAAAGGACTCCTAGTATGTTCAACGTGCTAACATTTTTAATGCGTTGCTCGTATATGTACAGACTAGGTTCGTGTTCGTGATCTCCTCTCAGCCTGCAGAAGTGTATTGTAGCTGTTTTATTTATTGAAAAGGTAATGCCGTTTTGGTTCGCTACATTTGTAACAATATCGATGGTATGTTGCAGTTCCTGTATGATATCTAGCATTTGATCTCCGTCTTTGTATATCAGCAGGTCGTCTACATATAGTCCACTATGAATTTGGGGTGGGATAGATTTGATAATATCATTAATTCCGATTAGAAAGAGAGTTGTACTCAGCACTGATCCCTAGGGTATCCCATTTTCCATCATGCGCGGTGAAGACAATACATTTCCTATTTTAACCACGAATGTTCTGTTGAACAGAAAGCTTTTTATAAATTTTGGTAGGTTTCCATCGCAGTTCCATTCGTGTAGTTTATTAATTACATTGCTTCTCCACATTGTATCAAATGCTTTTTCAATATCAAATGATACGGCGATCGTGTGTGTCTTCTTAAGAAACTATTTAGAACTACATTTTCTAGTTGAACCAGTTGATCTATAGTGAAATGGCTTTTTCGAAATCCCATTTGCTTAGGTGATATTAGCTTCCTGTGTTCTAGGAACCATATTAATCGGTCGTTTATCATCTTCTCTAGGATTTTACTCATTGAGCTTGTGAGTGATATGGGTTGGTAATTGGCAGGATTTGTTGTATCCTTTCCCGGTTTTGGTATTGGAACGACATAAGCTTTCTTCCACACTTCTGGATACATACCATTTTGAAATATTTCATTATAGGCCTGCAACAGATATTCCTTTTTGTTTTCTGGTAGGTTTTTTAACATACCGTAAGTGATATTGTCGGGTCCAGGAGCTTTATCATCTGTAACCTTCAAAGCCTTGCATAACTCTTTTAAAGTGAAAGGTTGGTTATATGCTGCTTCATGTTGATCTTTAAATGATGTGGTTGATGGTAAGTTTTTATTTGATGATTTACCTTTATGTATTTTGTGGAAGTGATCAGCAGATGCTTCCACTCTGTCGGTAACTGTATTAATTTGATTATTATTCACAACTAATAGTTCTGGTTCGTGTTGTGTTCTATTTCCTATTATGTTTTTGGCTTTCTGCCATTCAGATCCATTCAGATGGATGTGTTTTGATTTTTATGGATGATATGTATTCCTCCCACGGCTTTCGCTTGTACGTAAGAATGGATTTTCTCATTACAGCTCTAACCTTTTTGTATGTTATTAAGTTTGGCGTGGTAGGGTTTTTTCTAAAGATATTGAACGCTTTTCTTTTTTCGTGAATTAACCTTTTAACCTCTTCATTCCACCAGGGTACTCTTTTCGTTTTTGTAATGCCAGTGGTTTGTGGTATGGTTTCTCTTGCGGTGTTCAAAATTGATTTTGTTAGTGCTTCTATTTTGTTTTCAATGTTGTTATCTGTGTTGTACGTGTCGTTATTTAGTCTCATTTTGTAATCATCCCAGTTTGCTTTTTTGTGTAACCATCTTTTTGAAATATTTTTCATGGTTTGTAGTTTGTTTGTTTGTATGATTAGTGGACAGTGGCCACTATTATAATATTCAGTTAGCGGTTTCCATTGCATATTCAAGGTTAAACTTGGAGTTGTTATTGACAGATCAATGGCATTAAAGCTGTTAGATTTTGAGTTGAAATGTGGAGGATCGCCGGTGTTCAAAATCACTAGGTTTTTATAGTCTAGTAACTGCTCTATTACTCTGCCACGACCATCAGTTGAATCGCTTCCCCACATATGAGAGTGGGCGTTGAAATCACCCAGTAATATAAATGGTGAAGTTAGCTGATTAATTGTTTGTACCAGGTCATCATAGTTCCAGTTTATGTTCGGAAAATAAAGGTTGCATATTGTTGCTTGAACGAGGTGCATCACTTCCACAGCAATTATTTGATGTTTTGTGTTTAGTCTTTTGCTTTTTTATACCTCCGCATGCTCTGAGTGGGGAACAATAGTTTTTGTGCAGGGTTTTATACCCTCTAAAGTGAAATGTGTCACGGTTTTTTAAATGACTTTGTTGGATACATATAATGAATGAATTATATTTTGTAATTAACATTTTCAGTTCGCAATAATGTTTTTGTAGACCATTATAGTTCCATTGTATAATGTTTTCAAATTTGTTAAACGTAGCCATTTTAAAATAATTTAGGTACAAGCCTTAATATATAATTGAAAATGTTATGTGGATATCTAAAAAATATTGAATAAAATATATAATATAATAAATAAAATAACAAAATATCACAGACAAGATCACAGATTTAAATATAATATAACAGGTTTAATAAATATATAGATAGATATAAAAAATATCACAGGGTTAGTAAAATTTCTCGTCGTCAACGTCGGCCGAGGTTACCTTTCTTGGTTTTCCCTTTGGCCAACATTTGCCCTTTTTTTTGGGTAGAGTTGCAGACTGACTAGATTCTGATATGAAAGAATCATCTTCGGATACAGAACGACTGTCGTTAGAATCTCGTTTTCTTTTCTCTATAGTTGGAGATGTAGGACGTGGGCCAAGAGGAGATTCGGGTTCCAAAAAAATGTTTGTTTCGGTTGGCTTTTCTAATAAGGGTCTGATTGCACCAACAAGGAGTGGTAACAACTCCTTTGCTAAATATCGGATGTCAAGCTTGGGTTCAGTAACTGCCGATGGAGCAGTTGCACTTGCGTAACTTACTCCCACATTGGGAGTAGAGACTACAACTTTCTTTTTCGCTTCAATGTATGTAATTTTTTCTTTTACTCGTATTTCTTGTGTAGCTTTCTCTTGCTTAAAAATAGGGCATATTGAAGCTGTTGCAGAGTGATCTCTGCCACAGTTTACACATGAAATGGGTACCTCACAGAAGTTTCCGACGTGTAAAGGTTTTCCACATGTACATAATTCTAGTTCTACGGTGCACCTAGACGATATTTGACCAAACTTGTGGCATTTGAAACATTTTAAAGGGGGAGGCACATAAAGACGAACGTTTAAAGAATAAAAAGCAATCTTTATATTTTTTGGAAGTGTAGGAGTGTTGAAAGTGATAATATGACTCGGTGAGTCCTGCAATTCTCCATTCCTTCTCGTTTTTAGTCGCCGAACCTCTAAGATGCCTTGTTTACTTAATGCACTGCATATATCCTCTACAGTACAGTTTAGCAAGTCACGACAAAAAACTACCCCTCTAGAAGTGTTCATAGTTCTGTGTGGAATCACTTCAATTTCAAAAACATCAAACCTTGTAACGCTTTGTACTCTTTTACTCTGTGTGTTTGAAACCGTTTCAATTAATAGACCTTCTTTTGTTTTCCTAATCATTCTCAGATTACTAAAGAGACCATACAACACCTTATGAATAAGAAACGGGCTAATTTTATCAAAATTCAACCCATCCTTCCGTTTCAAAACAAGGAACCGGGGTTGAACTTCCTTCTCCAAGTTTTTTGAAGACAAGGCTTTATTAAGTGCACCCTCAGCCACTTCCATGTTTAACGAGCTGGCACTCAGTTTGTTATTTAAAGAAACACTCATATTGTTCCCACGAGAAGCCACGGTGATAAAAGTCACAAGAAGCAGAGCCGGGATACCACTAGAAGGCATTAATACTGTGGGGGGCGCCTCTTCTCCCACAGGCGTTTCAACGCTGGACCAGGCTTCCCTCTGGCCACGCTAAGGCTTCCCCTCGCGCAATCTCTTCAGCACCTAAAACTGCCAAACGACCTTGGGATTGAGGGATTTTTTATAGAGGTTACCTTCCTCGTAGCCCAGGCGGTCAATACCACCGACCGCTAGCTGTACGACGTTCCCTAGCCACGCCCTGCTAGAGTCTCTGAAGTACAGTTCGCGGTTGCGGTATTAAGAGACGGCTAGCGCTCAGCCTGAAGCGAACAAGAGTTGGAGCGAGGGTGCTCCGACAGAAAAGAGTTAAAGCGAGGGAAGCCACTCAAGACTAGTATAAGAAAAGTGTACTTCCAGCTAGGGGAACGCAGGGTTGCCAACCCTGTCCTCGTTAGATACGAGGCCCCACGTAGACTGGTCCGCGACACCTTATTCTCTAGAGCTAACAGTGGCGGTTTAACGCCACGAGCTCATATTTCGTGTTGGCCTTGCATCACTCACGATCATTTGCAAGGTCATTCCCCTATCGGCCACCTGGGAACGCGCCTAGTAGGTAGTCCAACCCCTAGGTATTATTATTATTATTTTTATTTTATTTATTTTTTTTTTTTTTTGATGTTATAGCACGTCGACTGCTGTGGTCTTTTGTGCTGTTGTGTTTTATATTTTATCGTAGATATTAATTGCTTTTAGAAATCGTAGTATATTTTGTGTACGTTCAGTGTCTGTGAAAACTGTTTCCAGTGTGTTTGTTATAGAGTACAGGTTTCGTTGTAGAGCGTAAATTGGACATAAGTAGATTATGTGATAGATGGTTAAAGGTGTTGAGCATTTTTCACAACTTGGTGGATGTGTATTCAATAGAATGTGTTTGTGTGTTATACTTGTATGTCCAATTCTAGTTCGGTGAAGTATGCTACTTTCCTTTCTAGTGAAGCCTGGGTTTAGTTCCCATTTATTAACTGAAGGTTTTATGTTTCGTAGTTTATGTTTGATATATTTGGCAACATTAGTATTAAGCGCAATTTCAGTTATTGTTGCTATCTCAATTTCACTGTTCGTCTTAGATTTTGAAAATGTGTGATTGTAGATAAAATCATCTGAATTAGAGGGTTTTTTGTGTATGCATTTTGGAGACCCATAAGAGCACTGTAATAATCGGGTATTATTACAAATTTGGCCCAGCCAGTTGTTACTTCAGAGTAGCGAAGGGCTTGCAAAATTGCATATAATTCTGCACTGTATACAGTCACATATGCTGGCATAGACAAGCTGTACTCTGTGTTGTTCACGGAAAAGGCAGATCCCACACCCTGATTATGTTTTGAACCGTCAGTGTACAAAATAAGATGATCACTAAGTTTGGAAAGCAATGCATTAAGTTCTGTATGAAAGAAGGTTGATGAGATATTCGATTTTTTGTATTTTGACATCTGTGTGTAGCAGTTAATTTTCGGTACAATCCATGGCGGGATTTCCAGTGGTCTTAGAGGTAACATGTATGGAAGTGTTTCTTGAATACTTTCCAAACCTTTTCTTACATTATACCACAGTGGTTTGTGTAATCTTTGACCCGTTTGGTACATGTCATCATAATGAAACAGGATCTTAGAATTTGAGTTATGTGCTTGGGCATTTATTTTACAGGCATATGTTAGAAGTCTGTATAAACGATGTAGATCTAATGGAATAATACCAGATTCATAGCATAAACTGTCCGCAGGACTAATTATTATTATTATTATTATTATTATTAAGTAAGGTATCAAGTAAGGCATCTGCTAAAAGAAGTCAAAAAAAGAGCTTACTCCTGTAAATTTAAATATGTGTGG
Organism: Vesta saturnalis; assembly: GCA_036346205.1. NCBI lineage: Eukaryota > Metazoa > Arthropoda > Insecta > Coleoptera > Lampyridae > Vesta > Vesta saturnalis. Next base: position 45,074 of record JARFJB010000045.1, read on the forward strand.
GTAAAGAATGGAAAAATACTTATCAAGAAAGATGACCGAGAAAAACATATATGCATTTGATCCATAAGTGATATTGATAAGTATATAAAATAGACAGTACAACACGTGCATTATCAATTTCGTTCATGTGTAGAATAACAGTTTGTTTTATTCAAAAAAAAAATATCACGTTTAATTTTATATATTCTTTTGAAGAAATTTTCTTTATTTAAATAAAACTGTATATAGATCGATTATCGCAATTTAGATATCAAATCTGTTCCAAAAGTAATTGTAACATTAAAAATGGAATTCGTTTATTATATAGAAAATAATTATAATGTATGCACTGCAATGATTAGATTATCTATTATACAATTTTTTTTATTTTTTAAATTCACTTTAATTGTTTAAGGATACTTATTGTTAATTAATATCAATTTAATATCAAGAAGATAAATTTAAAATGAAAATTTTTAATTGTGTTTGGTATTAAAATATGTTTCAAAGTCAAGCAATGAATATATGAAAACGCATTGTTTTTTAACCAATTTTCAATAATTATAATATTTCATTGATAATTGTTAATGTAAAATTATATTACCTATTAATACATGCATTAAGTAATTTATACTACAATAAGGAACAACAAAATGTACATAAAATTAATTTTAGTATTTAATTTTAATCTTTTTAATAATTATATTAGAGAAGATATTGTTGTTTCTAAAATCCAGCACTTAATATAGAAGCAATGTACTAAATAGGTATATTAACAATTAACTTGCTTAAATTGTACTTATGTAAATTTGTATTATTATTTTATATTTCATAATTAAGTAATAAGTAATTTCATGGCACCTAAAGGTCTAACCATGTAAATAAAATACTAATTTGATATTTTTAAAGATAGTAGCGTCAAATATGATTTTTGTAATGAATTAATTTATAGGTGATGTTTTTAATTTTAAGAATGGGAACCGGCTAACAAGCCTTACAGACTTCGCTGGACCCAACAACTGTAGTATATTTGGAAATAAAAATTCAAATTTAATTCAAATTCAATTATTATTATTATTTTTTTTTTTTTTCATTTTTTTTTTATGTAAAGGCGTCGACTGCTGAGGTCATTGGCCTATATACTGTGGTGATCAAATCTTCTGAAATAATGCTGCAGTCTTCAGGAATCTAATCACATTTGGTATACGTTGAGACTGATTCAAGATTTCGTCTAACTCTCCCCCCAACTGACAAAACTGTCTCATTTGGTACAACCCGGGGCATGTACACAAAATGTGCTGTACAGTAATCTCCGCGCCACAGTTCATACAAGCCGGAGGAGGTTCCCAGTAATAAGTGGACGTGTGTAAGATTTGTGTGGCCAATTCTTAACCTGTGGATCTTGACTCTTTCAATTCTACTCAGACGTAGAGGTGGTCTCCAAGGTCTAGTATAGCCCACCGCCTCTCTTAAAGCTGACTTGAGGTCCTTGTGCCTTACCACCGGAACATCCACATGTCCCCCCCCCCCTGGAGGCCCTTTTAGCTGCCTCGTCTGCCATCACATTGCCACATATGTTTGCGTGGCCAGGAACCCATAGCAGTGTTACCCTTTTCCCAGTCTATTTAAGATGCTGGTATAAAGCCTGCACTCTTTGGGCGAGTGGATCGCGAGGATAAAGTGCCTTCATATTATGTATGGCACTCAAACTGTCACTTACGATGACAAAGCTGATCCCTGTAACGCTAGTCACACAAAATAGGAAGGCTTTCCACAGGGCATATAGTTCTGCACCAAGTATTGTACACAAAGGAGACAGCGTCCATTCATGTGCTACGCCCTCAACACATATGGTACATCCCACTCCTGATTCCGTACGCGATCCGTCAGTGTATATCACCGTTGGATTGGTGTTGGTCCAGAACAGCTCCAAACTCCTCTGGTAAAACACGTCGGGCGTACTACTCTACAAAGATCCGCGAGTCGGAGACAGGTCTCCACAACAGGGACCGACCAGGGGAATCTGCGTGGCCTATCGGTAATACCGGTGGAAAGATTACGTTTAATGTATTTACAAGTTCTAACGCTCTCACCCGGCTGGTCTTGTAATAGAGGGCCTATCAGTAAACTTTCGCCAGTCTCAAAGAGAGTTTGATAATTTGGATGGTCTGGTTGGGCACGAATTTTGCCATATACCCGCAAAGAAGCAAGTCCGTCTACGAAATAGCGACGAAAATCCTGTTTCTTCGTATAGTTTAGCAACAGGCTTGTAGGAAAGGCGCCTATTGAATATCTAAGGCCCGCATGGTGTATGGTATCTAATTTCTTCAGGGCAGACATGCGTGCTGAAGAAACCACGCACCCGTAATCCATTTTCGACAGTAAAAGGGACCGATGGATGTTTAGCATGGTATCAGGGTCGGCACCCCACCTGGTACCCGCAAGCGCTTTAAGAATGTTGATAATCGATTTGCATCGATCCACGAGTCCATCAATGTGTTGTTTCCATCTTAACTGGTCGTCAAATACCAGGCCCAAGAACTTGACCGACCTTGTTATTGGAAGGGCGTTATCCCTGAAGAAACGGACCAGATCATAGTGCGGCGTTCTAAGGCGACAAAAGTGAACGCACTGGGTCTTTTCTCGTGAAAACCCGAATCCAGTGTTCTCAGCGTTTTGCACTATACTATTTATGGCCGGTTGAAGGCTTCTGGTAATTTGACTAATTGTAGTACCTGCGCAGAATATGGCCAAGTCATCCACATATAGGCACCTTTTTACACTTGTGTCAATGTTCGCCTATGTCGTTGATGGCTACAGCAAAAGTGTAACGCTTAAGGGCGATCCCTGGGGATGCCGTTTTCCATTATCCTTGATGTGAGAAAGAATTTCCACATCTGATTTTAAAGGTCCTGTCGTCAGGTAATCCACCAGAAGAGAGGTAATTTCCCTCATTCCCCATTGTGCCTTCTGCAGAACACCGTATCGCCAAGTCATGTCGTACGCCTTTTCTAAGTCAAAAAAGAGTGCTACAGTGTGCATCCCATCTCTAAATGCCCTTTGTACAGCACCCTCGATATATACTAGTTGGTCGGTGGTCGAGCGGTTCCAGCGAAATCCCGCCTGATGGTCGACTAGACAGTGATTCGACTCTAAATACCACATCAACCTGTTTTTGATCATCCTTTCGAAAAGTTTTCCCAAGCAACAGGTTAGGCTTATAGGCCTGTAGCTTGCTGGTTCCAAGGGATCTTTGCCATTTTTCAGGATTGGGATGACCACCGCGTCCTTACATGTCCTAGGGTAGGTGTGCAGCCAGGCTTTGTTATATAGGTTCAGAAGGGACATTTTTGCGATTGGGGGAAGATGCCGTATAAAGATGTAGGGAATCGTATCCGGACCCGGTGACCTCGATTTAGAGCATTTCAAAGCCTCATCGAACTCTGCCATGGAAAATAGTACGTTGTATGGCTGATCATTGTCATTTGAGAAGTCCAGATGAGTTTCTCGAGCCATCTTACTATCCCGGAAAAGCAATGGGTAATTTTGGGAGCTACTCGACTCCACGAAATGGTCAGCGATCGTCTCAGCAATGAAATCGGGAGAGTCGGTGATATGCCCATCCTTCATCTTAATGTAGTTTATACAGTAACTCGTCTTGCCAGTCACTACGGCCTTAACCCTCCGCCACACTTCGGATGTCGATGTGTTGGGTCCAATTGTCGAGACGTACTCATTCCATGGTGCACGCTTTCGTTCCAGGGTTATGCGTCGGGCATTCGCTCTGGCTCGTTTGAAATTAATTAAATTATCAAGTGTGGGACGCCGACAATACATATTGAAGGCCTTTTTCTTGCGAGTAATCGCGTCTTTCACCTCCTTGCACCACCAAGGTACCCTCTTCACTACCCGTTGGCCACCCACTTCTGGGATAGAGACTCTCGCCGCACGTGTAATGGCATCTGTGAGTATTTGTATTCCATGAGTCAGATCAGCGTCTGGAGGTATTTCCATGGACATTCTTCCTCAAATACGGACCAATCCGCCTTTCCAAGTCCCATCTACGGGAGTGATGACGGTAGATCTTGGAAGCTGGTTTCGATGACAATAGGAAAATGATCGCTATTGTAGAGATCATCGAAGGTGTCCATCTAAAGCGAGTGGCTAAAGGGCAAGGCAAGGCAATCGCTGGAAGTTACGGACCTAGAGTTGAAGGTAGGGGCGCCCGTATTTAATAGGATGGTGCCGTCCGTTCCAACTCTTCAACTTTGCGACCTCTACTATCTCTAGATTGGAACCCCATGGGGCTATGCGCATTGAAGTCACCCAGCAATAAGAACGGAGGGTAGCTGATCCACCAAATGAGTCAGGTCTCCGACTTCCCAATCGTCCTCGGCAGGTATAGACTACATAAGGACAATACAATTGGATGCAAAATCCGTACTGCCACCGCTTGTAACCGGGTTTTAGAGGTATTGACATAGATCGTGCATCACAACGAGTCAGTAGGCCACCCTCCACTAGCCCTAACGGCTACGTTGTCGTCCTTTCTTATAATACTATAACCTCTCAAACCATATGGTTGACCGTGTTTTAAATGTGTTTCTTGAAGACACACACAGCGGCTGCTGGTCTGTTAGTATTGTCTTTAGGTCAACGTATTTTTGAACGATTCCGTTACAGTTCCACTGAATAATATTGTCCATTATTAGTGGATAAATAAATAAATTACTAAATAAATAAATAACTATACACAATAAATTATTGACCTTTATACTTAGTGGACAAACAGACATGTATCACAGTTAACAGTATTGTTATACTTAGTAGACAAAACAGACATGTATATCACAGAAAAGTATGGTTAAAAAATATCACAGTCAAAGATATCACAGATATTATCATAGTCAGATATTATCACAGTGAATTGGTATACGCCCTATCGAGGTACCCTCCTTTGAAGGGGGTTTTCTGGGCTTACCTTTCGGCCACCCTTTTTTCTTTTTATCTTATTTTGCCTCTATCACAGTCTCCTCATCCAGGGACGTAATGTTCTGGAGCGAGATCTAGCGAGCGAGGTCTTTCTTTTTACCCCCCGGCTTTCTGCATCCATATTTTCCACCTCGGAGGACGTAGTGGGTTCCGAAAATAAGTTAATATTTCTCGTGGCCGGTTTAGCTATAGGAACTTCAAATATAGGTCTAGGATGTTCGATTATCCTTTGTGTGGCGAGAACTTTCATTAGAGTTCCGATTTCTTCCTTAATGATTTCTCTGATTGCAGGGCCAACAGATCGGATAGATTCAGGGAGTGCTGACGCAACCTGGGCAAAGGTGTTACTAACGTGTCCACTTTCTTTTTGCGTCCAGGTAAGACAACTTATGTACTACCTTCACTTTGAATTTCATTTCTAGCTTAAACACTGGACAGCTTTTTGCAACTGCCTTATGCGGTCCTTGACAATTAGGACAAACGATAGGGACTTCGCATGCAGAATCCTCGTGTGGAGATTTACCGCACACACACACCTCTTATCCTGTTTACAATTAACCGAAGAATGTCCGAATCTCTGACAGTTAAAGCATCTCAGGCGGTTCGGGATATACGGACGCACTTGTAGGGGATAAAATGCTGCCTGAATGGTCCTAGGTAATTTAGGGAGATTGAACGTAAGTACGTGATTTGCTGTGTCTATAAATTCTCCATCACGCCTCGTCCTGATCCTTCTTACCTCCAGTACACCTTGACTCTTTAAGTTGTCCTTAATCTCTTCAATGGGCCAATTTAACAAATCTCGACAGAAAACAACACCCCTCGACGTATTCAGAGCACCGTGAGGCACTACTGTAATTTCAAAACCCCAAAACGATGGCATTTGAGTAGTTGTTTAGACTGCTTGCTGGATACAGTTTCCACTAACAACTCTCCCTTAACTTTCTTGACCTCCTTTACTTTGCCTATTATTCCATACAAGATTTTACTTATTAGAAAGGGACTTACGTTTGTGAAGTCGCCTTCCTTCCTTTTTAGGACCAGGAACCGGGGCACAGAGTCCTCCTTCTCACTGGTACCGTTATTAATATTGAGTGGGGGAAAATCCTCCACACCCGCCTTAGGACTTACGTCATCAGGACGGCTTTTTGAGGGCTTATTAAGTGGGCCCTCGGCCACTTCCATGTTTAAGGAGGTGGCCCTCACATTATTTTGCAATGATACATTCATCCTGTTCCCACGAGAACCCTCGGTAACAGACGTCACTAGCAGCAGAGCCGGGATACTACCAGAAGGCATTAATACTGTGGAGGGGCGCCTCTTCCCCCACAGGCGTTTCAACGCTAGAGACCAGGCTTCCCCCTGGCCACGCTCAGGCATCCCCTCGCGCAATCCCGTCGGCACATAAAACTGCCAAACGACCTTGGGATTGGGGATTTTTATAGAGGTTACCTTCCTCGAGTCCGGGCGGTAAACCAAGACCACCGACCTACCTGTACGACGTTCCCTAGCCACGCCCTGCTAGAGTCTCTGAAGTACAGGGTTGCGGTATTAGGAGACGGCTAGCGCTCAGCCGCCCCCAGCAGGACATCCCGGGCTCCCAACCCGTATACGCTTTTGACGACGTATGTCCTGGGAAGAGTAAAGAAAAGGAAGGGGTTCTCAGCTTTCGCTGGGAGCCTGAAGAGAACAAGAGTTGGAGCGAGGGTGCTCCGACAGGAAAGGGTTAAAGTAAGGGAAGTCACTCAAGACTAGTATAAGAAAAGTGTACTTCCAGCTAGAGGGACGCAGGGTTGCCATCCCTGTCCTCGTTAGATACGAGGCCCCACGTGGACTGGTCCGCGACACCGTATTCTTTAGAGCTAACAGTGGCAGTTTACCGCCACGAGCTCATATTTCGGTGTTGGCCTTGCATCACTTTCGATCATTTACAAGGTCATTCCCCTATCCGCCACCTGGGGACGCGCCTAGTAGGTAGTCCAACCCCTAGGTTTATTATTATTATTATTATTATTATTATTATTATTGTATAATAAATTAGTAAAAAAATGTAATTAGAAGCAGTTGCACACCCTTTACAGTGAAGTCAACTAAGATACATATACGTGGTGAGGTACGCGGAATAGAAATGAACTCAGGTTCGTCTTGCGCATACCGAAAATTGATGTGGCTAAATACTCATTATTGACGATAAAAATATATATATAAGGTAATATACTCAAAGTATTTAAATTAAATATTGTAACTTAAAGGCGATTCAGTTTACTAATTGAAACTAAAACAACCAATGCATTTTTAGTAAATACTGTAACCTGAATGAAAACAACTTGTAAAAAATATAGGTTTGAAATTAAAAATCTCCGAGAGTAATATCTGTAACGAGGTTGCTTGAAAAATGATTACCTATAACTGTCAAACAAAATAAATGTCACTAAAAAAGTGCTGAAATGAAAAAGTTAGAATAAAAATAAATATCTTATAATATACATTGGTCGAAACTCAAAAATAATGTAGGATTCAATCTATCACACCGTTTTGATTAACTATTGATGAAAATGTGGCTCACAACACTCAAAAATAAAAAAAAAAACGACGGATAAACGTCTGCCAAGAGAAAATTAGTTCTCTGCAATCCATTATGGTACCAAGTTAAACATTTGATGAATGCATTTAACATAGATGTTACAATGTATAATTATCATAAAAACAGTTCATTTTATGAAATTGTTTGTGACGTGCGTAGTGTGAGTGTACTTTAGGCCAAATTCACAATTTGTTTAGTAAACTTTGTGCAGTATACATAACAATTGACCGTAAGCAAAATCCTATGTTACGCCACGCATATCATGCTTATGATATATTCTCTAATTAGATTGTGATTTGTATTTTGTAGGTATGAACAATTATTTAACTCACTGTTATGAATCTTTATGTTCTTATTTCTACATTGAAATTAACTTATTGACGTATAATTATATAAATTTAAATCTAGTGGTAAAATTAGAATCTAATAATAAAATAATTTTTTTCCAAAAAGATATTGAATTGAAAAATACGTGCTTTAGACTTATCCTTTTAATTTTTAGTTAAATCGCCCAAGTTAATTGGGATACAATCCAACTCACTATTTATATCGAAAAAGGGCTACTGTATACCTATTTCAACGAGTTATATTTCAAGTATAACACTGCATTATCTACACACTACCGGTATACCTGTGACTTTCATATCTCTCATTGAAGATGTCGAAACAGGTTAGTTGGCAATTACACTCATTTCATCTGGTTGTCAAGGCAATCAATTTACGATAACTAATTATATACATCAATCTACTGCCTATTTGCACAAGTGGAAATTGTGTAGCTATTATACTGTACATAGTGATCTCAATAGAATTACTTCGTATCAGTTGTACGGTTATGTACAATACTGAGAGTTGATTTAATGAACCAATGCTACATATAAAATTTACTTACTTGTATATTCATTGCTTTATATATGTATGTAACTTGTATATAATAACTGTTAACTCTTGCTTACTTATTTACTTTGTCAGTTTACATTGATACAATACAAGTGATTCTTGTACCGTTTGTGACTGTCTTTGGTGTCTAAGCTTCAGTTAGTATTATGAATAAAGAACCTGAATATAAATTCTATTTCATTTGTATTTATCATTCATTAAGGATAGAAACTGCGCCACGAGCATTAATTTTTCTTTATTATTAACTTGAAATACAGACAGAATAAATATCTGTTTGTTTAATGTAAAAGTATTAGCATATTATATAGCACACACACCCTTAAGTTTAACGGTCTCCGTTTTCTTTAGTTTTACTTATAATTATTGCGTTGAGTAAACAATAACGTTTACAAATAACTAATTATTTCGAGGTGTTACTGCTTTCTGCAGAATTAAAGTTTCGGTAATCTAATTTTTGATGTATCGTTTTCTAAATTAGTATTCGTCATAGAAATTTAAAGTTTAAATTAATTTGTGTCTTATTGTATAAAAAAATAATTTAAATTTACTTTTTTGGAGAATTCATGGCGCCTACTATTACTATTAAAAAAGGCTTCCTCTTACCAACGTATGCAGTAGTCCTGTAAATCTTCTGACCATGCACCCACAGTGCTCTAATTACTTCGCTAGCTACTGGATTATGCTTTCCAGATTTTGCTGGGTTAAAGTCTCCCAGCAGCAATCGCTCTTCGGTGTTGTAAAGGATCCATAGTCCTTCTCAATCATTGGCACCCGTTACATGGGAAGGAGCAGTTTCATAAAGCATTGGCCAATTCTGTATTGTGTTACTCGTTAATTTGCACTAGTACCTAGTTCATATATTTAGATTAGGTGTAACTTATTTTTTGAACTGTTTCAGTGCATGATCAATAGTTGGGGTACTAAACTACAATTTCACAAATAGAATTTTCTGTGACTAGTGCTGTAATATAAAGCAGTGCATAAGGAATAAAATAGGAATCAATAAGCTCTTAAGCATATTTGTCAGTTTATGCAGAATACTTACATATACTTTTACAAATTTTCCGAATTATGGATCAAAAATCTATAAATGAGTTAAGCTTTAGTATTGAGGTTGATAGCTATAAATGTTTGTTTGGTATTCTTCATTAAACAATTTTTACTCGTGCTTGGTCTTTACAGATACAGTACTTTCACAAAAAAAATTGTTAATTGGAGCGAGTTGGGTGAGATAATGCAGCAATTGATACGATGACGCTACCTTGTATGGGTCAATCGAGGTAACAGAAAATTCAAATATTGTATATAACGCGTCTGCAACTTAAATGACCTGTTCTCATTCTTTCCAAATGTAACACTCTATATTTTGCAACCTCATTAGATTTTTTTGATGTTTTGTTTGTCACTTCTGTTTAGTATTTGCTATACCCAAATGCAATATCTAGATACTTGTAGCTCTCTTTCTGTTTAACCGAGATCAGTTCAACTAATTTTCAATATTTTGTGTTAGCAGTGAAAATCTTAAAATAATATTTTTTTGTCAGTAACTACTTTTTCTAATATTTACAAAGTGACAGAGGCGTGGTAATGCAGAATCTTAAAAAATTTTTCAGATAAGTACTAAAAGCATGTTTTGGCAGATGGTTCCATCTCCTAAAATTACGTAACACCATGTATACATATTTTTAATTTTAAAATATGTATACATTTGACAATTGTTTACAACTTGCGTTTGAAACATGTCTTGCTATTTTTAATAATGAAACCTTAATCAACCGTAGCCGTATTAAAAGGATACATTTTATAGTCAGGTATAATAAATTTGAATACCGTTCTTGGTTTACTTCCATTTAATCAGATTCTTGTCTCGATAAATAAGATGGTTATAGAGGGTTGTTTAAACGTGTGCTACTTTCACACACCGTTCTGTAGTCAATTACTGGAAGAGCAGCTGGGAGAAATATATTTTGGAATGAAACGTTCATTTTCAATACATTTTGATAAAATAGGGAAACACTATACAGAAAACTTGTCACACTTAGCGCTAAAATTCTGAAAAATTTGTAAATTTTATAATGTATACTATGGGACTTCTGTAGTTAACAGACTAACCTTCCCGAAGAGAGAGGAAAGTCAACCTATAAAATTATTATAATAGGCAAACGGGGTGGTGTGTTTTTTATTTATCCTAATAGGTTTTAAGAAAGTGTATTGGAATCACCCTCCATCATTAATTCGTTGTTTACAGAACAATCCCTACCTTTGTAGATTTTGTTTTTCGTTTGAAAATTTCTTAGGCATAGTTTTAATATTATGTAATGTGCAGAAATCGATATTTTCTCTTTACGTATCGGCGGTATAATTTTCTGTAGTTACTGGTTTAAAAACATTACTTTTGAATTGAGTATTTAAAGACTGTTATTTGATGTTTACTCGTTGCTTATTTCACTAAAATAATTTGTCTAAGTTTTCTGTATCTACTGTGTTTACTATTTACTTTATAAAAGTTTTCAATAAACCTGCTAGTGCCATCTATGTGATGTTCATGGTTTCTTGTTAGTTTCAAAATCGTTTACTTAAAGGTATCTGTTACTTTGCTGAATTACCGCTAGATGGTGGTACCATTAAATAATAACAGCTTAACTAAAATTCTGTTTTGTTTTAAATATGCACACTTTTATTGGTACAATTGATATTTGATAAGAAAATTCTTAAGGTGTGGTTCTTATTAAAACGGTTATTCTGTGCTACGTGAATACATTTTAGAAAAATTTCTCTTATTGCTGTTTCATCGGTGTGTAACACCATTTTTATATGAGAATTTTTCATAGAAAATATTTCTGTACTTGGTGAACTTATATAATCGCTATTGATTCGGATGTAGAAAAATGTTACTTGCATAAAAGGGTTAAGCTGCCTCACCCTCTTCAACCACATTGTAATTATGACCTCTCGGTCAGGATTGACATACAACAATGCAGTACTGCTTTTCTCAAAAATTACAATTTAACTGAGTTTGTTAAATCATCATTTAAAGCTCGCCTTCCATCTAAACAGTTACAGGCAATGTTATATGATTAAAACTACGAGCACTTACGTAATCTTAGTTTTCGCTTTTTCGTGATTTTTTCAAGCTTTTTCAAGATTTTTTTCGAACATGCTCAAATCTTTCAAATTGTTAGAGTATATTTCAAGAATTTGTTCGAGTATTTCTAAATATCTTTCCAATCTAACGCACCTACACAAACCAGGTCAGATCATTCTATTTCTTGCATATACAAATGCTAAATCGTATGTTAAACTTTCCCGTATTGTGCTTCACTTTCCGCAGGATTGATACAACTCCTTCAAACTGACAGTGTGTGTCAATCAATCAAATCGATAAAGTTTTAATATAATAAATACCTTTTTGTCCAAGCTCTCGTCAGTAGTTTTCATTGATTCACTTGATCAATATCAGCTAATATTAGGTCACTCACTATCTTTACACATACTTATGCAAATTAGAGATAACGTCAATAATTTTGTGGAGTTGAAATTCTATAACTTACTAGCCACTTTATGCCATAAAATAAATAAACGGTTTACGTCCATGTTAGAGGTCCCCTTTACAATCTGAAGTAGCGTTATCTAAATCGCGCAGTTGCATAAACGAAATTAATTTATTGTACCGGGTGTATTTGTTTATCATACTCATGTTATTACGTCACACGTTTAAGGCAACATTTTATGCTGTTTGAAAATTCTATTTTCTACCTTTAAATACAAGTTTTTTGCGTTACTGGGGATGAGAACGATCAGTTCATATGTGCTCTCATTTTAATTATGTGTGTATAAATTCACATTGGAGTAAATTGGGTGAACTGAATTGGCCTCTCCACAATTATAGGTATTTTGAAGCTAATTTATTATGGGGGAATTCATTTTGTACATATTTGCGTAAAACAAAGGCAAGTTTGATTTGGAACATTTCAACAAACTAGAGGGGGGAATACTAATTCTCGTTTCAAAATTTAAGCAATTTTACCTTTTTTCTTTCAGTCATTATAGCGCCACGTACCCTCGTCTTTTGAATTCTTAATACCTTTTGTTTATATACGAAATTTTTATATTTTTATTTTTGGGAAAAAAATTATTATGAAATTGGTTATTATACCGAATACAATCTCACATATAGTTATTTTGGGAAATTTTTGCCGTCCAATTTATTTGTTTTAGTGTTTAATATTTGGAAATAAACTACGTGTACCGGCAAAAGAATTTTTGTTTATTCTATTGTCTTTTTTTTCTTTTCTCGCTCTCACATGTTTCATGCTTTACAGGATTTCCCTCACGAAATATTAATGTACCTTTTCTTTAAAGCTTGTGGCGCCCTTTTCCTTGTCCGTTTGCCTTATCTTTCTGACTACAACTTCTTTTTCTGCGTCCTAACTAACCTAACCATCTACTTACTGTTTATCAACGCTTCAAACATCCACGCTATCCAAGTGCTTTGCCGTCACTTGACCGTTTGACTCAGTTACAAGGCTAGCTCACTCACTCATTTATATGTATTTGTATGTAGCGTGGTAGGTTAGACACGTGACAATTAGCAAGTGATAATCACGTGTCATATAATTGACTTTCACTTCTACGAATTGTCCAAATGAAAAGCAAAGTCCACAAATGCTTTTTAAACAATGATCTTATGGTGCAAAGTAACACAAACTTTTAAACGAAATTTCTTTAAAGCTACCAGACTTCCCTATTATAATTTAAGGGTTGATCATAAAGCTTACGCGTTTTGCCAATTTTGTATTTACCCCAGTGCCAAAGATATTATAGGAGGAAGGTCTTCAAAATATAGCTCTGTGGATTGTCCTAATGTAAGTATTCTTTTAATTCAACTTACTACAACTACAAATTAATTTTTACGGCAGAACCGTAGAAAGGTGTTATATTTACAAATTCTCTATTTAAAATTAAAATATCTTAGCTTATAAATAAAATTAGTGTTGCAGAATAACCTGAAAATGTACTTTAAAGAGAAATTATACATCTAAAGAAACCAAAAAGGTGATACCGCTGCTCCCAATCACAAATGCATTACTATACGTAGCACGTAAAGAATATTTCAATTCTTAATATAGTGATTAATTTAGACAATTTGTTAAAGATGCATTCTGTAAAGGCATTCGATTTAGATTTAACGGTATTTACGTATATCTTAGTAATTAATGTTAATAATACTCAGTTTCTAAATTAAGCAAAAGGCCAGTGTCACTGTTACTAATTCTTAAACTGCACTGTACCTTTACTTAAGTGAAATCATTTCTAATTAATAAAATTTAAACAACGGATTGTAAAAACCAAAAGCAATTAAGTTCATTTAAATTTCAAACCCTATATCCAAATCATTCATTCATATCTACTTTCTCGAATCCTTCATGGTACTAAAACACTAAATTGTTTTAAGTACATTACGATAATTTATGACTACGAAATTTACTTTAGGTACTTTAGTATTAAAGTATTAAAGAGTAAATGAAAGCAAAGTTTTTTAACTAATCATAGATTTTTTGTTGTGATCTGTCATCCGGTTACTAAACTTTCGCAAGCTCTAGAATGATCATAAATTATATTATTATTATTATTATTTCGTTATAATTGTGAAGGTGATAAAAATTTTACATATGTGTAAACAGCCTAAAAGTATATAAACAATATTACATTTTAATGCAAAATAGACAAACATCATTAAATAATTTATAGAAAATATCCCTGATTTGAATCGACGTTAGGAAAGCGTTATGGAAATAAGAGTACTACTACAACCATTTAACTATTTGTACGGGGTTTCGTAAGTGCTTGACCCCACGTGATCAATTTACGCGCGTTAAATATGTTTTTTCTAGGTTGGTAGTTGTTAGCAACTCGACAAAAAAAATTACTAAACCTCATATTTGCGTTACTTCTGTTTGCTGTCTTTTCGAATTTCCTCTTGCATTTAATCAACATCTAAAAAACTTCTTTTCAGAGCTCTTAACGTTACGAAGCTATTGTGATATAAGTTAACATTTTTTAAGGTGAATTGTCAGTTAGCTTAATTAGAATTTGTATAGTGATATTGTACAGCAGTGGTGTTCTCATCAGAACAAGATGCCTTTATTTTAATAGCACATTTCCGCAGTGGCACCCGAAACCCTGATGGAATATGGAGTTATTCGTTGCAGTCCCGCATTGAGTAGTTTCCAGAGGCTTTTTCCGATGTTAATATCGAATATGATAGATTTAAAAAACATAAGTCACATATTACACGGTATGAAAATGAGCACTGTATTTGCAAAGGCAGTCAACAGATAGGCCAACTGTTTTAACCGAAGAAGTTGATAATGCCATTCAACAAAAAATGTAACAAACTCCTAAAAAATCTGTTCCACAACTATCCGCTCAAACAGATAGGATTAAATCTACTGCGTTTATGTAACCAGAAATAAGAACATAATTTTTTTACAGGTTTGTCCATTGCTACTTACCACAAAGCTTTACAAAGGACGTTACATATGCATTCTTACAAAATTTCTTCCGTACAACGATTACATTCTAACAGGTGGTCGATTTCTTTCTGAGGTATTGCATCTCAGGCATTCTGTCATTCATGCCGGAGAGCTTCTAATGTCTGTGGAGGATTGGTTAATTGCTTGAGTCTTCCACCCATCATGTCTCACACATGTTCGATGGGTGAAAGGTCGGGAGATCTGGGTGTGCAGGGCAAGATATTAACGTTAGCCTCTTCAAAGCGCCCCATAGAATGCCTTGCAATGTGGGGACGGGGTTAATCTTGTTCGATAATCGGGTCCTCCAGCTCGTGGGCGAATGGAAGGATATGGGGTTCTACCGCTTCATCAACATATCGGTAAGCATTCATATTGCCTCGGATGAATACCAACTGAGACCTGCTTCCATAAACAATACCAGCACATGCCGCTCAACAGAAAACTGCACATTACGACGTTCTCCGCGTCTATGTCTGACCCTCATGCGACCATTGTGCATTCCCAAGCAGAATCGAGATTCGTCACTGAAAACCACCGTATGCCATTCCACGTCTCAATCCAGTCGCAAGGTACACCACTCCAAACGTTGCTGTCGATGATGAACCGTCAGAAGAAGCACAAGATGTGATCGATAGGACTGCAATCCAAAAACTCTAATTCGACAGTAAATTGTATGAAGGGTTACAGGACGTCCTTAGTTTCCAAACCATTGATCGGCTATTGATATTGTACCCGAGAATCGGTCTCTTAATGCCATTAATCGGAGATGGCTGTCCTAGACCACATTTGTGTGCCTTGGCCGTCTACTTCCTCTGCTATACGACATTCTTGACCTTTTCTAGACTATGCTTGATAACACCGTCCTACAGAAGATTGATTACGGTTAAGACGATTAGCAATTTCTCTTAATAAAAAACCACCTTCATACAAACCAATAATGCGACCTCTGTTGAATTCACTCAGTTGTCGATAATTTTCACGTTTACGCACTCTAGGCATAATCGCAGCCTCAAAATGTAAAAAGAACACAAAACAAAAGAACTGCAACCAAAGACAGTACCGAAATCGACTTAATCTTTCAAGAAATACACCCGATAATCGCGCTTGTTACAACAATTAAAACATAAAATTTTCCATGGCTACTGGATTATTTTGACAGAAATTTAATGAGTTACTACATTTGACTAGTTAAAGATTTTTGCCAAGTTTGGTCCAAAAATTCCAACGCTATCTTGGTGTTGCATTTTTTATGTCACAGAGTATGTTTAAATCTTTGAGTGGTTGTTTCCTTGCAATTACTTCAATTTGTTTTTGATTACTTACCTTCCTTTTACAAGAGTATCAAGAAAACGAAATATTAGGGATAGCAAATATATTATCCCGATCCCTAACGTAGAGCAATGTCTAATGGCGTTTTAAATCTGAGTAAATTTAGACATTTACATTATTCTAAGTGATTGCGGATGATTTAGAAAAAAGACTGACTTTACATAACCAAACCGTTTGTTTTACTTACCTCAGTCCAAAAATGGTTGATTCCGGAGATACACAGTGTCAAACGTTCAATTTGGATTTAGTTTTTCATAAGTATTTTTTATGATAATTGGTGTATTGTCACAATGTTCGACTAGGGGGGGATTGAGGGGTGGAAAATTAAAATTAGCTCTCATTTTCAATGTAAAAAACCGCTGCCAAGTTATATGCCCTAATTCTTTCTCATATATGTAAATAAGTAACTTCAAAGCCCAAAATACCTGAATTTGAGTCATATCGGTTTTTAAACACGATAATTCCCCATTCCTTATCCGCCATTTTAATTGTTTAAATCTTGCACCCTAAACACGGTGCGCCACTGGCAGTTTAGAAATTTTTTTATTGAGATGTCTTACAAATTTTGATAATTGTTTTGCAAAATTGATCATTATCCCACAATACTTGAATTTTAGTCATATCGGATTTTAAATACGATAATTTTAACAAATAATTTACACTTAGCGATCTTAAAAACTCCCAATACCCGACTTTAAAAAAAAATTCGTTGATAAATTAAATAAACATGATAATTCTTCATTTTTGATCCGCCGGTGAATTATCAATTGCATATTGCCAAGGAAATGGTTTAGAATCTTGCTGGGTATACAGTAAAGTATTTCCCAATGGAAGATTACCAAACCATAAAACCTTCGCGGCAGTTGCAAGACGTCTTCGTGAAACGGGTAGGTTTCTATTAACTATGGTCGTGCACGTACGGTAAAAGCTCCGGAGATTGAGGAAGATATTCTAAATCAGATTGAAGAAAATCCAAAACACAGCAGCAAAAGATTGGACTTAGGGGTAAGAAAAT
This sequence comes from Vesta saturnalis, assembly GCA_036346205.1. Classification (NCBI taxonomy): domain Eukaryota; kingdom Metazoa; phylum Arthropoda; class Insecta; order Coleoptera; family Lampyridae; genus Vesta; species Vesta saturnalis. Next base: position 62,409 of record JARFJB010000045.1, read on the forward strand.
ACACTGTTAATGCGGCAACGAGAGAACAACTACTGCACCCATTTTATGTTCAAGACCTTTTAACCCATGATTTTGAGGCACGCCTAGTTTTCTGCCGGCTTATCCAAGAACAAAGAAGTCAAGATAGAAACTTTATTCACAGATGAAGCCACTTTCACAAGGAGTGACATAACTAACTTGCACTTGCTAAAGAAAATCCTTATGCGACTAAGGTTACCCATTATCAGCATGAGTTTAAGCTCAAAGTGTGGGTAGGAATAATTGGCACTTTCATAATTGGTCTTGTCATCTTACCAACTAGACTAAATGGCGAAATTATTTAGAACATCTACAAATCGAATTACCAGACTTATTAGATCCCCTACCCTTGCAACTTCGAAGGGGAATGTGGTTTATGCACGACGGTGCTCCTCCACATTTTACGTTAAACGTACGTAATTATTTGAACAAACAGTATCCAAATAGATGTATAGGTAGAGGCAACGATTCACCCGTAAGTTGACCAGCTCGATCCCCTGACATGACCCTGATGGATTACTTCTTGTGGGGAAAAGTGAAAACCGTTGTGTATTCTACGCCAGTACATACAGAAGATGAATTAAGGAGACGTATTCATACTAGTATTGACGCTTTCAGAAATGATGACGAAATGCAGAGCCCAATTTATTTTTTTACGACGTACTAATCTTTGAACACACAAAAATGAAGGTCGTTTTGAACATTTTTTGTAAGCATTTTTTTTCCTTAACTTTTTGTTGTTGATAAATTTATTAACTGTTTTTACTCCAGAATAAAATTACAGTACATTTAACTCGTTTCTGTAATTTTTGGTGTTACTCTTGTGGCAATGCAATGCAATGTAATGGTGAGTTTGAGCAAGAAATCAAGATTTTAAATCCAGATATCTCAGAAACGGTTACTCAAATTTGTATTTAAAAGTTAAATGCGTTGTGACTCAAAAAACGGTTCTTAAGTTATTGACATTTCTATGTAAAAAAATTAGTCAATTAAGTAGGCTCCTGTTTCGCCATCTTGAACGATATCGGAGTGAAATTTTGGTATTTGTTTTTTCAATGTGTCTAGTTTTAACTTCTACATTCAAGCGGCTAAAGAGAACTCTGCAATTCATATTGCTGAAATGGTCCTAAAATGGCCATTTTGGACGTAATCATTTAATAAAGAAAAAAACTATACGTAGGACAAATTCTATGTAGTAAACTGATCAATTAATGTAAACCTTCTGGTTTCAAATTAAATATTTAAGTTAAAATCTTCATTGAAAGTTCCGCAAAAGTAGTAGCTCTCCGTAGGAATTTTCGACCAAGATTGCAACTTAAATATTGAATTTGAAACCAGAAGGTTTACATTAATTGATCACTATACCAGATAGAATTTGGCCTACGCATAGTTTTTTTTTTCGTTATTAGATGGTTACGTCCAAAATGGCCATTTATGGCCATTTTAGCAATATGAAATGCAGAACTCTCCTTAGCCGCCTTCAGATTGCAGACTCTTTCCTTTGCATATACAGAGTGGCCCATTTTGCTCAATGTTATTTTTCTCATTTTTTAATGGTACACTCTGTATTTTATTACAGATTTGAATAGCATTTTTTACGGGTTTCAATAGATACTCACTTTTTACTACCTATTCCTAAGTGTTTTTGAATTATTTAGTGATAAAGTTGAAATTGTAAACATTTTTTATTTTTGTTAATTAATTCAAATAGAAACAAAAATTAAACAATGTTAATTGCTATAAAACCGTGAAGCTATAGGTTTATGACACAATTCAACGTTTTGCACTATAACAGAGCAACGCTTAATAACTATTTACGACGTAGAACTGCATGACTGTAAACTTTAACTTAAAACTTATCTTAAACTTTAAAATGGAAGTAAAGAACATAATTAATTACAAATTTTATATTAAATCTTTAAAAACGTTTCCATTTGCAGCAATGCACATTGTCAACCGCATAGTAAAGGTTGCTTTGACATTTTGAAGGGTGCTTCTTCGAATACTTTTAGTTTCATATTGGATTATGTAGTAGGCTACATACCTCCTGTTTCACATATCCACACAGAAAAAAGTCTATGGGAGTGAGATCGGGTGATCTCGCTGGTCAAACAATGGGACCACCGCCACCTATCCAGCGATCTTCGCACCAATTTTTTAAAAACCGACGTACTCTATTATGGTAGTGCGGCGGGGTTCCATCATGTTGGTAATATATAACTTGTCGAGTATGTAGATTCACATTTTCAAGCAACTGTGGCAAATCTTCTTGAAGTAAATGAAGACATTGGTACAAAAAGGGGATAAGTCATCATTTTACCAAACTTGAGTTGTGTATACGGTTTGAATGTAATGTAAATTGACTATCGTTTGGTGGAAGAATGGTATAAGTTAGGCGATTAATAACGGAGTTCACACTACTTTTGACTTATCCCATAAGTTGTCTTTGATGCAAGAAGGGCATAAGTCGAAACGACTTATCCCATTCTTGCACCAATCAATGTAGCCTTGTAACGACGAGAGCGCCAACTAGTCGCATCTTGCTGCCGTAAACAGCTAAACGTTTGGTGAGTCAGTTTTACAGTCAGTTTGTTGTTTGCGTACTAGTAGGTTGCTTCGCTGTTTAGATTTATTTCGTTTTCTCATTAGTGTGTGTAATGTCAAGGCAAGAACCTGAGCAGTTTCAGAACTCAGGAAGTGAATGCGAGCTGAACTCAAGTGATACTTCAGTGAATTCAAATTCAGCAAGTAATACAGAAGTAGATGCGGGAAGAAAGTGGAAGCAGTGGAAGAAAGAAGACTAAAAAATAGTGCACCGTTTTCCAGAACTCGTCCACAGCTTCTTACTGTGCGACAGGTCGTTTGGAGTATTCCAAAAAAAAACGAGTTGTTGAACGGATGTATTTGCCACAAGAGTATAAAAACTTGTTAAAATCTTGTTCAAGAAAATGTTCGGTAGTAGATGTTTCTCAGGAAATGATTCTAGATTATGTCACCAGTGTGAAATCGTTTTCCCCAGCGATACCAAAAACACAGATAGACAGAAATTTTCCGTTAGTACCTACCGAACTTTTTGTTATTCTAAATATTATGATGATATAAAATGTTCTGTTTCTGCAAGTGGATCTATGTTTCTAACGTTTGCCCTTTGGAAGTATAATCAAACGATTACTTTTGATAGTATTGAAATTGCTCCATTACCACTGAAAGATATTAAATACAAAAATGTTATGCAACTGGCTTCAGAATACGTCGCAAAAGCAGACATGCCTTTTTATCATGGTCTTAAGAGTAAAAATCAACCATTGGAAGCTTAGCCGTCGACCACAGAAGAAAGTGACATTAATTCCGAATTACTTACAAGTTTCAGTATTTATGAGGTTTGCGTCAATAGTGTTCGAATTTATTATAATGATTTATCTTGTTTTTGCACCAAAATGTATTTTTTAATTTTATTGCCTTATTCCTGGATTATTTATGTTTAAGTTTGATTTTTTCTACTGTATGTGACATCTACTCAACTATTATCAAATAAAAAAAATATCGAAAACAAGTTGAAAAAAAAAATTTTTGTTTACCTTTCCTGAAGAATTTATATATTGTGACTTATCCCCTTCTTGCATCAATGTCCTCAATTGCAGATATCTTTCGCCTGTCACGGAACCATAGAAAGAAAGGTCCTATTACATCAGTATTGATAATACCACCGCACACATTCACAGTCCACTGATGCTGGTCATCTACTTGTCGTACCCAGTGTGGATTTTCAACGGAGTAATAGTGACTATTATGTTTATTAACGACTCCTATGCTATTAAAACTTGCATCGTCGCTAAATAGTCCAAAGTCGACAAAATTGGCTTGTTGGTTAATTTTGTCCAGAATAATATCGCAAAATGCTACACGAGTTGCGAAACCTTGCGGTCGTAGGCTGTGATGCAAACACAAATGGTATGGGTGATATTTATGTTTGCTTTGTATTAAACTTTTGCTCAGATCTATTTGCTTACAACTAGTTTTCTTCGTTTGCTACTGTACGATTTACTACATATCTTTCTTTGTGTATGACATTTCCTGTCTCTTCAAATCCTTCTCGAGGAAGTTGAAACTCTTCAGGTGTAGCTAAAGGGTACTTTTGTTTGTAAATCCTGGATGCCAACAAACAGTTCCTTTCAGCTTGTCCCAAAACATAGAACATATTAATCAGCTCTTCTTTTGAAAAATGCATCGCACAGTAAGTAAATAACGAAGTCACTATCAAATAATTATCTAACATTTCTTCAGGAATTATTTATAATAAGTGGATTTCATTTGTTAAGTTGTTCAGAAAAAAAAACCAACTACTGTTATTCATTGTGTTCCTTAATTCCATTTTAAAGTTTATACTTATACAGTTCTCCTAGTAAATAATTATTAAGCGTTGCTCTTTTATTGTGCAAAATGTTGAATTGTGTCATAAACCTACAGCTTCACGGCTTTATAGCAATTAGCATTGTTTAATTTTTGTTTTTCAGTGAATTATGGTATTGTCTTTATTTATTTATATTGTGATAAATTTAACAAAAATAAAAAACGTGTGTGCCATTTAAAAAAATGAGAAAAATAACATTTGAGCAAAATGGGCCACCCTGTATATGCAAAGAAAAGAGTTCTGCAATTCACATTGCTAAAATGGCCATAAATGGCCATTTTGGACGTAATCATCTAATAACCAAAAAAAAACTATGCGTAGGCCAAATTCGATGCAGTATAGTGATCAATTAATGTAAACCTTCTGATTTCAAATTCAATATTTAAGTTGAAATCTTGGTCGAAAATTCCTACGGAGAGCTACTACTTTTACGGAACTTTCGATCAAGATTGTAACTTAAGTATTTAATTTGATACCAGAAGGTTTATGTTAATTGATCAGTATACTACATAGAATTTGTCCTACGCATAGTTTTTTTTTTTTTTATTAAATGATTACGTCCAAAAAGGCCATTTTATGGCCATTTCAGCCATATGAATTGCAGAGCTCTCCTTAGCCGCCTGAATGTACAAGTTAAAAGCAGAGAGTTTGCATTTAACAGAGAATTCAAAACACAGGTTTAGTGCAGTACTCGAAAATGGGACACTGCATATATATATATATATATATATATATATATATATATATATATATATATATATATATATATATATATTATATATATATAAATCACCGACAAACGAAAACTGGAGATTCTATGATTCAAAATAAGACAAAATTATCATAAACACTTTTCCGAAAATGCTTCCTAACCGATTAAATAAAAAATTTTTAAGCTTTTTTTAAGATTTTAAGATTAAACTGAGATTTGGTACACCTAAATGTCTAATTAAGTACACATAATCAGGTGAGTTTGAGTGAACTGGCTCCATCCAGTGGCGTACAATATGTTAAGTTAATCACTTTAAGTACAAAAAAACGCACGTCCCTGCTTTTTTTGAAGTAATATTTTTTTGTTAAATTCAACATTTAATTCTGCAAATAAAATCATACGTAGTATTTTTTCGATTCGGCACCCGTTTGTGAAATATTTTGCGTTAACATAAACGACTACATTATTCAGTAATAACCAAATTAAATAAATCAGAGATTACTTTGCATTTGACAGTTACGTATCTTATGTTTGCTAAAATAGTTGCATTTACGCGTGTTTTGTAATTCATTGTTTGTGTCTAATTACTGTGAAAGAATGAATTATTCCAAACGAGAACTGATCGATATGCATTTATGTTATGGTAATATTAATTGCAATGCTCGTGCAGCTGCTCGACTTTATGAACAAAGATTTCCAAATCGAAGACATCCACATCACACTACGTTTAGAACCGTTCATCGTAACTTGTTAGAGTATGGAAGTTTAAAAGGAGAGAAAAACTCCGGACGAAATGCTCGTGAAATTGAGGAACAAATTTAGAGTTTATGAAAATTCATCAATAAGTACGCGTGAGTTAGGTTTAGAATTTGGTGTGTCGCATAGTAAGTCCTGGAAACTTTTACGAGAACAAAATTTACATCCCTTTCACCTACAAAAAGTGTATGCATTATTGCCTGCTGACCATCCTCGTCGAATGAATTTTTGCGAATGGTTTTTAAATAAAAATGCTGAAGATGTAGAATTTGTTAGAAACTTATTGACCACTGATGAGTGTATTTTTTCCCGAAATGGAATAATAAACTTGCATAATTCCCACAAATGGTTAGATAAAAATCAGCATCCAACTGTAGTTACAGCTCACCAGCATAGATTTAGCGAAAATATTTGGATAGGTATACTAGACGATCACCTAATCGGACCTATCCGTTGACGAATTCTATTTAAATTTTTAGAGAGAATATTTGCCAGAATTGTTTGACGACGTACCCTTAGATGTTAGAATGAACTTGTATTTCATGCATGAAGGTGCACCACCACATTCTACACGAAACGTCAGAGAATTTTTAAATGCATGGTTCCCTTCACGCTGGATTGGACGAGGAAGTGAAGTACCGAGGCCGGCACGATCGCCAGATTTTTTTGTGTCGAGAGCAACTTTGGAATCGCATACAGATGGCATGCGATGAGATTAGGGCTATGCCACAAATTTTTCAGTGTGTCATCTGCTAAAAAGAATACAAGCTTGCCTTCAAAAGGAAGGAGGACATTTTGAACAATATGTATAAAAATAATAATTATTTTCTTTTTGAGTCCTTCAATATCTCTTTAATAATGTTCCTAATAGTTAACTGCGTAATTTTTTTGTAAAATAAGACAAATTTTGATTTTTATTGAATAATGTGGTCGTTTATGTTAATGCACAATATTTCAAAAACGGGGTGCCGAATCGAAAAAATACTAAGTATGATTTTATTTGCAGAATTAAATGTGGAATCTATCAACAAAATATTTCTTCAAAAAACCAGGGGCGTGCGTTTTTTTTTTTTTTACTTAAACTGATTAACTAAAAATATTCTACGCCACTGGATAGAGTCAGTTGACTCAAACTCACCTGATTAATTGTATTTAATTAGACATTTAGGTGTACAAAATCTCAGTGTAATATCTTTTGAGGAATCTTAAAAAAACCTTAAAAAAGGTATTTTTTAATTAACCTGTATCTCGGTTAGGAAGCATTTTCGGAAAAGCGTTTATGATCATTTTTGTCTTATTTTGAATCATAGAATTTCCCGTTTTCGTTTGTCGGTGATATTTATATATATAATATATATATATATTTTACAAAGTTTCTCTAAAAGGTCTGTAAAAAATACTAGGGCAAACTCCAGAGGCTAAAATATGAGGATCTAGCCCTATTTACCTTAGTCCAAAAGTTGATAGTTTCCAAAATAAAGGGTGTCAAATTTTTTTTTTAAGCTCTTTTTAAATATCTATTTTAATAATAACAGGATTTGCATGACATTTGGTACCTAGAGGTGTTCTATGATGGGAAATTCAGATTTGATCATAGTTTTGATGTATCCAAAGGGCGCCACCAGCAGCCCTTTGTCTACATTTAAAGATCCATAACTTTTTTCTGCCTCGGTATATCAAATTTGTAGTAAGAAATTCTTATTCCCTGATATGTTTTCTTGAAAAAAGGTATACCTTGTAGATGTCGCTTCGAGCAGCCGTTTCTGTGATAATCTAATTTAAATGTTTCATTGCGTACTAAAATTCATCATAGCAACGACTAAACATTAAGTATTGTCATTAGTTACAAAAGAGAGTGACAGACAAATCTTTATTGCAATTTTAATTTCCATCTTCAATTTATCACTATAGCCGTACCCTACAATAAGCAGAAATGACCGGTATGATATTGGTTATTGCCAAGTAAACGGTCGGGAATCGGTCAGAGTATACCACGAAATATTTCCAAATTATAATTATAATTCCAAACTATCAAACTTTTACCGTTATTGAAAGGAGTCTTTCAGCAACCGGTAGTTTTGCTCCAGCTACGGTTGATTATGGACGGAATCTTACTATTAGAACAGCAGAGGTTGACGAAGAAATTTTAGAACGAGTTTAAACATATCCTAGTCTGATCAACTGACACATTGGTTTGTAACTTATCGTTTCTTAGAATATGGTTAACCGAATTTTAGGAGAACATCTATAATATCCGTTTCACCTGCAAACAATACAAAAGCTTTTACTTAACGACCCCGAATTAAGACTACGCTTCTGTCTTTTTATTTATGAAAGGAGAGAAAATGATCCAAATTTTCATATAAAATTTTATTCACCAATAGTGCTGTTTTACATAATGAACACATTTGTGCTGACGAAAACCAGCATGCAATAAAGGTAGTGCAGTATCAACATGAATTTTTGACAGTAGCTACAAATTTTTTTCAATAAGGTAAGTTGTGCAACTATAAAGGTCTAAAAGTACTAATAAAGAAACTATTTATTTTACAAAAATATTGTATTGCACTAAAAAATTTAATTTCATACATTCAATATTTTAGATAAATAAACTGAGATTAAAATTTATTTAGTATATTGATATTAATAGTTCGAAATGTTATTTTCATGTATACAACTCCTTAACGTAACAACTTTTCTTAATTAAATTCTTTTCTCCACGGAAGATTAGTAAGTTAAATCATTCTAATTTAACGTTTAAGTAGTCGCAAAGTGTTTTTTTTTCGGAGACAATCGAAATTAGAGAGTTAACTTCGTTTATAATCCATTTAGCTTTAGAATTTTTAATTAAATTTTTTTCTTCAAGTTAAATCTGTTGCTTTTAACTGAACGTTGAAGCGCGTGATTCAGTGTTTTTATGGATAATTTAAATTAAAGCGTTAATTTTGCGTGCGTGGTTGCGTGTGTGTTTATGTTGGTTTGTCTATATTACAGTGGCCATGTTTGTGCAGTAGACTCAATGCTGTGGCGATCCCCCTAAAGTGCGGCTATACACATGCCACACTTTTTGAGACCTATATATTTCGCATCTACGATGTCTGTTTTCCCTAAAAAACATCACAACTCAAGATTTTCGCACGAAAATCCGGTGTGTTTTTCTACGTACAGTGGACCCATTCATGGTGTTCATATAGTTTTTAACTGAAATGCTTTGGAGTGTTTGAAGTACACGGTAACGTTGCTCTTGTGGTTGTGTATTACATTTTCTATAGAATAACATTGAATGTTATCTACATGATACATGATTTCAACTTACTGTATAAATAAATATTCTTTCAATTGTACTTTTTTTAGTATTAATTTTAATTATCCCAATTAAAAATGAAATGCAGAATGCAGTACTATCATATTTTAAGAATTCAATAGCTATCACCATACTTTAATTCTTTATTGTGTTAGGTTACTTTTATTCTGTAAATATGAAAGTGCAAGCGATTTTCATTTATGATTGAAATGTTTATATGTTGAGCGGCATCTTATTATCATTATTATTGTTTAGGTTTCATATAACATAGAAACGTTTACTGGCAACGCTTCAAAAACCGACGCCGATTTTAATCCATTCTACCAGGTTTGGAATTGTTTTCTGACCGGTGTTAATTTTCAATACATGAGGCGTCATGGTGTAATGACGCCATAAAGATGGTCGCTGCATAATAGTTATAACAACTGGAATCATTATATTCATTCGATTTTTAAAATTTTTGAAATTTTGAAAAGGGAATTAAATTTTCTACGAAACATTTGATAACACCTTCCCGCTAAAAACGAATATTTCGGAAGTTAAACAGATTGATTTAATCGTAAATGCTTTTTTAATTTTCTCAGTAAATACATTACCTAATGAAAAATACATTCCGAAACTTTTTATTCCTTGAAACCTGAATTTTCAGAAGACTACATGGTTTTTACTCTATAATTATTGCTGCAGGTTTTAGGTACCTTAGCGTTCACGTAAGTATGTAATTAAGAGTCAAACATGACGTTGCATTTTAAACGATGACTGTATCACACACGATTATATGCTTTAATAAAATCAATTTGCATCAATTATCGTTATGAAATGTTAACATACTGTATCATATAAAATTTTTGTACTAGTGCTATTGTAATGTTAAACCTATACAAGTTTTACTTTTAGTCCAGCAATTTAAATGACTTTTAGTTAATACGTAAATTTTGGGTACTGTAAAATAATACGATGTCTGGTGAAGAGGAAGAAAGTATACCACTATCCAATTTTCAGTTATATTTTATTGACCTGCAGTTTAGATATACATTAAAATGGGCAAACTTATGTTTTTTCTTTCTGTTTATGTTTACGGTGTTTATAATCATTTTGGGCCAAAAGCAAAAATATTATTTATGGCCAATTTCGTTGAAAAGCCTGAACATTGGCTGATGGGCAAAAACTTTATGGTTTCAGTGGGATCGGTTACAATTTGGGCCAAATATGCTCGAACACTTTTACTCGCCCATTTCGTTGCCTAGATGGACAGGAACTAAACGTTGTTTGTACGTGGCAGTTTACTATTTGGAACTAAAGATTCACAAACGAATTGGCTAGGTGGGCAAAAAAACCTTATGGTTTCAGGGGGTTGGTTACAATTTGGGCCAAATATGCTCGAACACTTTTACTCGCCCATTTCGTTGCCTAGATTGACAGGAACTAAACGTTGTTTGTACGTGGCAGTTTACTATTTGGAACTAAAGATTCCCAAACTCTGTATTTATTGACAGATTTCGATGGACATGGGGACTAAACGTATTGCATCGATAAGCAACAACGAAATTTTATAATTTTAGGACATTAGTCATCGTTTTAGGCAACAGATGCTTACAATCTTTATTTATACACCAATGCTGTTGGGAAAACCATTAAACACATTCCCTTGTTGGACAAAAACGGTATCTCGTTATTTTGTAGCTTCAGGAGGTTGGATATAAATGGGGTCCCAATGCATTGTCTGGATGAGAAACAACTAAATTATGTTGTTTTATGCTGTTGTTCATTATTTCAGACCAAAGATGTTCAAAGCTTTACTTATTCACCAATTGCGTTGAGAAAACGGCTCATTACCAGCATTGGTAATACGAAATTATGTGGTAGTAGACCGTCGGCTATCATTTGGAATTAAGAGTGCTCAAAAACTTTATCCACCAATTTTGTTGGGGAAACGATCAAACGCATTGTCTACATGGGTAAAACTAGGTGTGATGGGTTTACAGCGTTGCTCCTCATTTGGGACTAAAATTGTACAAACACTATTTATGTACAAATTTCGTTGAAAACGATCAAAAGCATTGTCCTGATGGCCAATAACGAAATTTCATGACTTTAGTGCGTTTGTCATCATTTTGTACCAAAGATTCCAAAAACCTTTATTTATTTTTCAATCTCCCTATAGCTAAAAAAGAACTTACTTTATTCGCAAAGGTTTTAGTAAATCAACTAGTTTTTAGTATGAAACCATATTTCACTGATTCCCTTAGTTCAACTAAAATTTGGGTAAACTGAGTTACCAGATTTTACGCGTATTTTAAAAATGATACATTTTTGTGCAATTACTGCTTTCGCTAATTTGGCAGACCATTTCGATTGATATTTATTCATTTGTTTTATTGGACACCATTTCCGTTGAGAAAGGAAGAGAGTTACCTTATGGTTGTGACGTGAAAAAACAAAAGGTTTTGATTTTATATCATTGGACACCATTTTTTATCCGTCGTACTAGAAATATTTATTAATAGTTCAATTTTGTTGAGAAAACAAGTAGCCATCGTGTTATGGTGGGTAAACACTAAACTAAAAATCTTTATTTTAGGACTGACTTTGTTGGGAAAAATGTGGTGGAACACAAAATTTCATATCGCATTCTCAATTTCGAAAAACTTTTCATTATGTAGCGATTTGGTTAGAAAGAAAGTTATATTGGTGTGATTATAAAAACTAATTTTATGCTATTGGTCACCACTTTGTGTCTGCCATATTAAAAATCTTTGTTTTGACACTAACTTTGTTGAGAAAACAAGTGGTTATAGCCTTATAGTGAAACTCAAATTTGATCTTATTAGACCCAATTTCGAATCCGCTGTATTGCAAATATTTGTTTCCAGGACAGTGTAAAAAAGTGGCCAAATTGTTCTGGTGATGTTATTATTGTATGTGTTGGACACCATATTGTCTCCACGATTTTGACAGTTTCCATTAGAGATTAAGTTTGTTGAGGTAAGGAATGGGCATATGATAAGAGAGACATGTTCGAGTCTGCTACATCGTACTCGTTTTTTAGGAATCGATTTTGTTGGGAAACGGTGTAGTTACATTGTTACAATAGACAGACGTAACATGTTTTGGTTTTATCTTATTAGACATCAATGTGAATCCACCATATTGAATATCTGTTTATGGTCTATTGAATTTAAGGTTATAATACATTACTCTGCATCTACTATATGAGTTTTACCTATGGTCTAAAAACTAAGACGATTTATTTCGATCGGTGTATTTAAAAATTTAGTGTTTCAGAATGTTAGTTGCTCTTTTAAATTAATTTACTAAGACCTATTTTTACAAAAAATAATTTGGTTGAGAAAAACTATTTTTGTAATAACAATAAAAAGAAAAATTTGCTTAACTAGACCATGTACTTTCTGTGACTTGTTTATTTGCAGGCCAATTGTGTTAGGAAAACATTTTATTACCCTATCTTCACGTTAAACCATACAAAAATACGAATTTGCATTATTTTGATGTGAATACAAGTTACGATAATTTTTGATGAATTGTTAATAAATTACTAGCAATTTTTGTTTTTAAATGTTCCTACGGGAAAATGCCACCTTTTAGAGATTTGGCATTAAAACAACACCTATAATGATTTTCAGTTTTAGTTTTTAAGTTAATATTCTTGGAAAAAGGTTTATTTTAATTATCTTCATGTCTGTCAAACACATGTTACGATGAGTTTCGCTCTTTCGTAAAAAAACTCCTAAATCCATAAATAATTTTTTAATTTGTGGGGCAATTGGGAAAATTTTCATTATTACGATGTCAAAATACTACTTATGACAAGATCTATATTTGAGTAAAAGACATTGAGAGCCATTGAAGTTCTTCATTTGTAGGCCACTATTTTGGAAAAAAACCAGGCGGCATTGTTTATTACGACAACATCCGTATTGTACGAATGGACAGGCGAGCTTTATTAAAAAAATCGTATTTGAAATATGTTAATGTGCCAACATTAATCACTGATTTTGTGTTCGGTGCAAGATGACTGGTAGTGTGAAGAGATTTTGTATTTGTAATTAATTTTCTTGGGAAAAATTAATTTTCATTACTATGGTGTCGAAACACCACCTATGATGATTTTTTTAGGTTTGCCCAAAATTTCTAAATATCTGCCAGGGATTCATCATTTGCAAACCAATCTTATTGAGTAAACGTAAATTTGAATTTTTTTGGTATCCCAACCAATAGCGTCATTTCATTTGCGGTGGGTACCATGCTGCAAAATATAAGTAATTTCATGTAAGTTCATTTGCCTGTCATTAATTTATGTAAGTAGTCCCAACGGTCCAGATTGTTTCTATCTCCTTTTGAGTCATGAGGGCATACGAAATAGTGACATAAATAATTTGTTGGAATTAGCTAAATAAATTTATAACGTGCATCGGTTTTTTCGTGTATTGCCTTTACATTTCACATAGGTACAGAGTTTCTAATAAATTAGATTAAAATATTGAATGCATAGCTACCGTGTGCGTATACGCATTTCAAAACGTTTCCGGTGAACTGTTAACGCCACTTATCAACCTACGACTAACTTTCTTTTAACAGCATGTGATTTTTTCAGTTCTTCCATAAGAATTCAAGGTTCTATTATCAATTTATCATATATAAGATAAGACCTACACGTTTAAGATTTTAGGCAAGAAAAATTGTTGAGGAGACAAGATAGATTTTACCGCCTGATCGAAACGCATACCACTGTCGCTCTGAGAACCTTTAAAAATAATTTTGTTATTTTGATGTTGCAAAGGTCTTCGACTGAATTCAATACAAACCATACAATACTTAGTAGATTCCTACTGAGATGTAAGTTTTAGTAAACATGATAATAATAATAATAATTTTTGGTTTAAATTTTAAGTAAAAATACTTTTATAATAAACAATTTATCTGTAAAGACGAGAAAATAGACGAAGAATGCAAACTTCACGTATCCAAACGAATATTTTTTTATAATTATCAGTATTACACTATTATGTCTTTTACTTAAAAATGTAAAAATGGGATTTGTCAAACTTATAATCGTTTTAAAAAACTATCTCAAAAAACGCTTTCTACCCCAAAAAATATGTTTGTGTGCGTGCGATATTATTCATATCCTCTGTAATTCAATACTTCTTCAAGGATATCATTCTGTATTGTTATATTTTATATTTAGCCACTAAGTTTATCTTAACTATTAAGATAATGGAAATATAATTCAAAAAATAACAAGCCCAAAAAAATTAATTGCTTCTCATAATGCTACAATTTAAATATGCATTAGGATATTCAATTAACATTTGATTATAACTGTCGATAATATTAGACTGTTTAATTTAAATTATGAAAAAATCAGCTACTTCTAAACTGACAGCGTCCTACACCTTGTGTAAATAAATACTAGAATAGTCCACATTTTGCAATCTAAGCGTGATTATAGAACAAACTATTATGATAGTTCGTGACCCTGGTACCGCTACACTTTGTAGAGATATGAATTATGATATGACGTCTTTAACAATTTTAATAGATAATTTACTACTGACGAAGATAACTGTAACTGTTATCGAAACGTTTAGATTGTAAAATATACAAATACACCATTAAAAAACCCAAAAAGATAAGTATTTTATTATGTGTAATAATGGTGAAAGTTTACATTTTCATATTATTAATATATTTTCAAATCTGTGCATTAAATTCTTTTAATCCATCTTTCTATGACAACCCCAATTTGATTTAGAAACAAATATTATCACTAAGACTAAAGGTTAGTTCGGTGCCCAAATGAACAATAATACACTATGAATTGGTAAATAACACAGTTTTTTTTTTGTTAATGTTTGGGTACATTTATTTCATCGCCTTCAAAATAGCATCCATTTGAAGCGTAGCACATCCACCAATGCTTAACCCATACACTTTTCATAGCCCGATGAAGGAGTGGCTTTCAATTCCCGCATTGCACTTCCTTTTACTTCATCAATGCTCGAAAATCTCTTTTCACAAAGCAGTAACGTAAGTTTTGATAACAGAAAAAAGATACAGGGTGTCATATTTGCAAAACACAGTGCTTGTTGAACGGTATTTACGGCAAGTTTTGTCAAATAGTCGGCCACAGTGCGTGCTTTGTGAAAGGGAAAGTTATCATGGTGCAAAATCCAAGAGTTGTGTTTCCATAATTCCGGCCATCTTCTCTCAAATGCCTAATCACGGTTAATTAATACTCCTTATTCACTATTTGACCCGTTACCATGTTACTTATAATAAACAAAGCCTCGATAACGTCATCAGTAATTATGAATTTTATCATGATAGGATCGCTTGTTACTTCCGAAATCATCTCCTGGACCATTTTCGTAAGTATTCTTGAACGAAATTTAGGCCTTTTAGTCGTGTTACAACGCGTTTCATCTTCTAAATACGTACCACAACATACTTTACCGACCCATATGAGATGTTGAGCTCACCAGCTCTCTCCCTGAAGCTTGCATGACGATTGTTGAACACGATTTTTTTATCTTTTTGGACGTTATCATCGGCTATCGATATCGAAGAGCGTCCATTACGAGGTGCATCTTCAACTTCTTTGTGACCATTTTTGAATGCCGAATACCACTCGTATGCTCGTGTTTTCGAGAGAGCAGAGCCTCTATAGGCTTTTTGTAATAAGAAGATGTTTAGTTGAGAATATTCAATTCCAAACAAAATCTTTGTTTGATATTTTTTCCATTTTAGCATTCGACAAACTAGTGACACAGATGGCGCGCATGTTTGGCTGAAGTTTCGAGGAAAAGATTACCAAGCTGAGAGAAAAACATTTTTATCTTACAGGTGTAGTTATTGAGGCACGTTAAACAATTGTTTTCGGTGAGATAAATCACGTACTATTCACAAGTGAGGTAAAGTAATCACAATTAAGTAAGTTTGATAGCTGTCAGTTCTAATTGAAATTCATTTTTATTAATTTCGTCAATGAAAATTGTGAAAAAAATCAGGAATTGTTTATTTCATAATTTCTATAACAATCGTTGGTAACTACCAAAAATGATACATACGACGATACTTTTTTTCTTATGTATTTGTTTGAGATAAATTGATTTCTTCGATGCACCTGTAAGATATTTGTCGTATATTACATGTAAGCGAAATACTATTGTGAAACTTGTGGAAGGTGTCCCACTCGGATGCTAACGCACGCTCATGGGTCAAACTTATGGGTCTAGAATAATTCCCCGTCGCCGTTCCGCCATCACCGATTCGCCATCGTCCATTCGCCGTCGGGACAGTAGGTCGTTGGTTACTTTTTGATGTGCTATTATTATATTTCTCGTATGATAATGAAGGTCTTTACTTTAAGTAGATTTTGTATGCGTTAAATAATGATGGTTTTATTTTAAATAGATTTTCTATGTGTTGATAATGAGAGCCTTTATTTTATATAAATTGTTATTGACCGATTTACCTTCCATAATTCTCCGATAAATAATGATGACCGGATTTTCAGATTAGTTATAAATTTCTATGGTGACACTAATATATTAGAATAGCTGAAGAGTTTAGCACATAATTACAATATGTAGGTCAATTTATAGTTGATATGTACGTATTCTATTTTACCTATTAAAATAGTTTTACAGCTGTAGTGTTTTTTACGTAATACATTAATTCTCTGTGTTGTTGGCGTACGTAAGAACCAATTAATTTTATAAATTCGTCCAAAACAACCTCCGATGGCGAGTCGTCCCTACGGCGAATTTGACAACGGTTAACTGTCCCTATAGCGAATCGGCGACGGCGAATCCGCAAGGGCGAACTGACAACGGCGAATAGTCCCATTCCCCGAACTTATCTCTCGTGTATAAAGATGCACTTCTCTTAGTTAGAATTAGTATAGGTCACTATCGAGTGAAAAACACCATCGAATAAAATACTCTTTTTGGAAAAAACTGACGAATGAATTTACTATCGATGAATTTACTATCGAATGGAAATTTCTCGATTTTACTAGTATTGGAGAACTGCATAAGTGTATAGCGCTGCCTATAAGCTACTGAATAGTAGTTATTAAGACAGCTAATGTTAGTGGTTATCTTAATCTTGCCATGTCATAAATAAATGTAGACGTACAGCCGAAAGGGTTCCTAGTTTTATTATAATGCAACCTACTTGTAGGTATTTATAGATAAGCCGACCTAAACATTGCCAGTGGCATAGGAATGACTCATCGCGTATACTGAGAAATGGCCAATAAAAGCGCAGGCGGTGGTAATAGAATATGTATTCAAACTTGTTCAATCTAATATACAACGTGTCCCAGATAACATTTCCAGCATGGGGATCTCGCTTATTATAAAAGATACAGATTTGGTTAAATTAGATGAATTACTCCTAAGGATTATTATAGGACACTCTCCAATTTCCAAATTTCCATGTATTTGAAGACTTATGGCAAAAAAAAAAATGCAAATTTCTTTTCTTGTAATATTTTGTTATATTAGACATATAAATTTTATTTGCACTTTCTTAAGATATTTTTATGCAGAATTTAAATATCAATTTGGATTTTTTGCACTTTCTATTTTTAGTTTCAACCCTAAATTAAATTTTTCTTATGGAACGACAAGTGCTTTGAAATAATTGATCGTGTATTTATCCTCTTTACAATGATATAGCACATGTACTATCTATTTTAAAAACAACAAACTAACTAAAAAATGTATTTTATTAAATCAAATAAAAGGCCGAAAATAAAACGACAAATAATAGATAACAACAAGAGTTAAGCAGGTAATAGTATTGGAATAATTATCCAATTATAAAGATGTTCAAACAATTGACCATTCCGTTCTAAACATAATTTACTGCAGGTCCTACACCTTTTGTAGATACTTGATAGTCAACATTTTGCAACTAAGCGTGATTAGAACAAACTATTATGATAGTAAGTGTACCCTGGTACCCACACTTTGTAGAGATATGAATTATAATGACGGTGTCAACTGAACACTGGCCTTCTAAACTTATTAATAATTTACTTATCTTTGGGATTTTGAATGGTGTATTTAATATTATACAATCTAAACGTTTGATACACTTATAGTTATTTGATCAGTATTAATATTTAATATGTAATATAATTATTAAATCATTTGTATAAATTAATACTTTCATATTAATTTGTTAAAATGGGCATAAGTAACGTTTGAGAAACGTATAAACCAACTATAGAATTCCACTTTCTATGAATAACTAGATCATTAAGAGGATTTAAAATCCTAAAATAAATTGCATTAGAGTTACAAAAATTAAAGAACATTTAAGATCACTAAAGAGTTTGAAACCCATTATCATCTTCCGGAGTGTTAAGTTCTCTTGTTCATGAAAAGTATACATTGGTCCAAAATTAGCTTTGATACAAGACGTAAAGAATAGGAGATTTTGTGATTAGGTCAATTCCTAGAGTCTGTTGTACCATGCCTTAATAATCTAAATCTGATATTCAATTTGACAATAGGAAATATGCAAGACAAGCTCATTATTATGTTCGTTTACAAGGTTGGCTTTGAGATATATTAACACCTAACAATTTTATTATAGATTACAAATTGACTACAATAGGTTTTGCTTATCTAACCTAGTAACGTTAGCTTCAATATGTTTTGAAATTAACAATTATTAATATTGATAGTTTGAAATAACATGTTTAAAAAAATATTACAAAACGTTCTACATTAATTGCTTTTCATTGTATATAGCACTATGTAGCTTTTAAAATTTAAAACTATTTCTTTGATTAGATTTAACGGATTATTTTAATCGATGTCTGTTTATATTGTAGAATGCTTCTATCAACTTTCAAATTGAAGTTTTTCATAACTTCACACTTACATAATAACTTCATTAAATTTTGTTAAATTTGTTTTTTGGTTGACAGTTTTCATTGCTAGCCTTCGACCCTTAGAGGGTGTTCTGATTTGTCATCTTTAAGACAGTTTAACAATATTTACTTTTTATTAATGTAGTTATTCTTCTCAACATCTTTAACAATTTTTATAGATAATTTACTACTGACGAAGATAACTGTAACTGTTATCGAAACGTTTAGATTGTATAATATACAAATATACCATTAAAAAACCCAAAAAGATAAGTATTTTATTATGTGTAATAACGGTGAAAGTTTACATTTTCATATTATTCATATATTTTCAAATCTGTGCATTAAATTCTTTTAATCCATCTTTCTATGACAACCCCCATTTGATTTAGAAACAAATATTATCACTAAGACTAAAGGTTAGCTCGGTGACCAAATGAACAATAATACACTATGAATTGGTAAATAACACAGTTTCTTTTTTGTTAATGTTTGGGTACATTTATTTTATCGCCTTCAAAATAGCATCCATTTGAAGCGTAGCACATACTTAACCCATTTACCCATACACTTTTCATAGTCCGATGAAGGAGTGGCTTTCAATTCCCGCATTTCACTTCCTTTTACTTCATGAATGCTCGAAAATCTCTTTTCACAAAGCAGTAACGTAAGTTTTGATAACAGAAAAAGTCACAGGGTGTCATATTTGGAAAACACAGTGCTTGTTGAACGGTATTTACGGCAAGTTTTGTCAAATAGTCGGCGACAGTGCGAGCTTTGTGAAAGGGAAAGTTATCATGGTGCAAAATCCAAGAGTTGTGTTTCCATAATTCCGGCCGTCTTCTCTCAAATGCCTAATTACGGTTAAATAATACTCCTTATTCACTATTTGACCCGTTACCATGTTACTTATAATAAACAAGCCTCGATAACTGTGAGCATAATGATGATTTTTGATCGACTTTTGACGCGCTTTTTTCTTGTGTCATTTTCATAGCGCCACTTCGCGCGTTTCGATATCATATTGGTAAAGGTATGTTACGTCATCAGTAATTATGAATTTTATCATGATAGGATCGCTTGTTACTTCCGAAATCATCTCCTGGACCATTTTCGTAACTATTCTTGAACGAAATTTAGGCCTTTTAGTCGTGTTACAACGCGTTTCATCTTCTAAATACGTACCACAACATACTTTACCGACCCATATGAGATGTTGAGCTCACCAGCTGTCTCTCTGAAGCTTGCATAACGATTGTTGAACACGATTTTTTTATCTTTTTGGACGTTATCATCGGCTATCGATATAGAAGAGCGTCCATTACGAGGTGCATCTTCAACTTCTTTGTGACCATTTTTGAATGCCGAATACCACTCGTATGCTCGTGTTTTCGAGAGAGCAGAGCCTGTGTAGGCTTTTTGTAATAAGAAGATATTTAGTTGAGAATATTCAATTTCAAACAAAATCTTTGTTTGATATTTTTTCCATTTTAGAATTCGACAAACTAGTGACACAGATGGCGCGCATGTTTGGCAGTAGTTTCGAGGAAAAGATTACCAAGCTGAGAGAAAAACATCTTTATCTTACAGGTGTGGTTACTGAGGCACCTTAAACAATTGTTTTCGGTGAGATAAATCACGTACTATTCACAAGTGAGGTAAAGTAATCACAATTAAGTAAGTTTGACAGCTGTCAGTTCTAATTGAAATTCATTTTTATTAATTTCGTCAATGAAAATTGTGAAAAAAATCAGGAATTGTTTATTTCATAATTTCGATAACAATCGTTGGTAACTACCAAAAATGTAACATACGACGATACTTTTTTTATTAGGTATTTGTTTGAGAGAAATCGATTTCTTCGATGCACCTGTAAGATATTTGTCGTATATTACATGTAAGCGAAATGCTATTGTGAAACTTGTGGAAGGTGTCCCACTCGGATGCTAACGCACGCTCATGGGTCAAACTTATGGGTCTAGAATAATTCCCCGTCGCCGTTCCGCCATCACCGATTCGCCATCGTCCATTCGCCGTCGGGACAGTTGGCCGTTGGTTACTTTTTGATGTGCTATTATTATATTTCTCGTATGATAATGAAGGTCTTTACTTGAAGTAGATTTTGTATGGGTTAAATAATGATGGTTTTATTTTAAATAGATTTTCTATGTGTTGATAATGAGAACCTTTATTTATATAAATTGTTATTGACCGATTTACCTTTCATAATTCTCCGATAAATAATGATGACCGGATTTTAAGATTAGTTATAAATTTCTATGGTGACACTAATATATTAGAATAGCTGAAGGGTTTAGCACATAATTACAGTAGGTAGGTCAATTTATAGTTGATATGTACGTATTCTATTTTACCTATTAAAATAGTTTTACAGCTGTAGTGTTTTTACGTAATACATTAATTCTCTGTGTTGTTGGCGTACGTAGGAACCAATTAATTTTATAAATTCGTCCAAAACAACCTCCGATGGAGAGTCGTCCCTACGGCGAATTTGACAACGGTTAACTGTCCCTATAGCGAATCGGCGACGGCGAATCCGCAAGGCGAACTGACAACGGCGAATAGTCCCATTCCCCGTACTTATCTCTCGTGTATAAAGATGCATTTCTCTTAGTTAGAATTAGTGTAGGTCACTATTGAATGAAAACACCATCGAATAAATTACTCTTTTGAAAAAAACTGATATATAAAATTGATTTTTGTTTTCGTATTTTATACGCTGCCGTGCCGTTCATCCGATTACGATAAAACTTTGATAAATTATTTCTTGCACTTGCGCGAAGTATATAGGTATAAAAATTTTAAATATCGAGCCCCCATAAGCTGGGGTCCCATATGCATACTACCGTAGACCTATAATATTAGTACGGACAGTGTCTAGAGAGAGAACTCGCGAGAATAAGATAGAAGATAATCTGCTGATGGTTGACAAAAGATTGGTAAAACTGTTAATGTGTATATAAGAAAAAAATACTTAAGAGCAAGTGCTAACTAACACTTTCATTAACGTTTACCGCAAGTATTTATGTTATAAAAATAAACTACTCGTGCAGTTGTGTCTCCTTTTTCACAATATGAAAATGATGTAATTGAATACAATTCCGGTTTTATTTCAAGAAAATTAATTATATCTTTAAACTGTAATATTTGTCCAGCATCACTGACACAAAATAACTAATTTTTTAACTTGTCGAATAAAAAAAACAAAGGCGGTTTGATAAAACCATCATCTGATGTAATTTATATTTGTTGGTTAACGCGGTACTCTAGCAAAGTATAGGTCGTAGGTTCAAATCTACTCGTAAACTTTTTATTTATGTATAAGTTTTTGTTATGAACGAATAAGTTCAAAGGTATATTAGTCAAGTTGCTTTGGTATGTGTGAATCCTTGCGATATTGCAGGCTCACATTCCATTAATATAAGTAATTTGATTATAATCTCATTACATTTAAATTTACATCAGTTCTACATACAAAAAAAAATTTACATCAATTGGGGCTTGAACCTTGATTGCGCAGTTGGTTAGCGCGGTACTCTAACAAAGTAAAGGTTGTAGGTTCAAATTTTACTCGATGTAAACTTTTATTTATGTATTTAATAAAATTAATAATAATTTTGAATTACATATTTACCTTTGAACTTATTCGTTCATAACAAAAACTTATAATAACCTAAGTAAATTAATTATTATTGGCATAAAACTAATCAATTTTAATTTAATATTTAAAAATCTATTAACTTATATTTTAGATCAAGATCCAGTAAAAAATCATTTTTAAAATATGTTTTGATTAAAACACATCAAAATTCAAGTTTTAATGAGGTGAAAGAGAGAATTAGACACCAATACACAAAATTAATTCATTTTAAACACCAATAGCTTAGGTAATTAGATAAAACCCATGTTTTTAACTTTCCATCCTGATTTTTAATCTTAGATCAGAAGAATACATACCTTTTTACTTCTACGGTATATTCAGCTACTTCACTTACACACTGAGAGAAAGAAGTTAACGAAATTATGATTGTGTCGTCTATGAATTGCATATCATTTTCGGAAAAGTAGTTGTTTTTACACCTACTTTATTATGAAAACAAATAAACATTTATTTTGTATTTATTGCAATTAATATTGTTTTTAATTTTAGTAAAAATATATCTAATGTTGTTCTTGTACATATAACTATATAAATTGTGTCTTTTTATAAACTATTAATTCTTTAATTTGAGTTTTATTTCCATAAAGTATTTAAAACACCATTCACAAAGCCGCTTTCTACCAGTCGTCACGTGTTATAGTATTATAAGGTCTATGCATAATACACTATTCATCGGATCGCCATAATAATTTGGAAAATTGTAGAGTACACTCCCGCGAAGGTTTCTTGCATAAACATTTTTTAAATATCGCCTTACATGCATAATACATTTATCCGATCGTCATGAAAGGGTGAGGGAGCGGGCGGGAGTATTACATAATTCTATATATAATTTGTCTTATTTTATATTTCTGTAAAAAAATTTAAATCATTTATTTTCCAAATAAAATATCAACAAAACAATATAATTGCAAGGTAATGCTTTCTATAAAATAAATATGCAATTCAATGAAATAAAAAAATCAAAATAAATTGTAAGTGTATTTGAATGGAATGCGCTACAACTGTTCTATATGGATAAGTACCAGTTACTTCACAATGAATTCAGAGTAATCATAAAAATGTATTTGCCGCCTAATAGACAGGATGTTTTTGTATACCCTCAAGGTTTATCCCGTTAACAACAGATATGCAACATGATTTGCGTATAAATCAAAGGAGATTCCCGCCTAAGATATTTCATACGTTGATGAAGGTTTAGTTAAATGCTTTACTAACTATTAATTATTAAGTTACTAATTGTATTAAATTATATATTTTATACATGATAATGTGTAATAATCGGCTATATTGAAAAAAAATGTTTGTAACCTGCCGCTGCCGTAATAATCTCATCACATTTCAACTTTCGAATTAGTTTTACTATTATTTATAAATTATATAATTAAATATAGTAAATTCAACCGAACCCGTTGAATATTTTTCGCCAAGGTCAAGTTTTGAAGTAATTCAGTTGTACGTCAGGCGGACGTCGTTATCTGCAACAGAGACAAGAATACATTGCAAGCTTAACTTTCATTTAGTACAATACGCGAAGCAAGTTTGAGTAAAATAGACATTTTTTAGCTTCACAACGAATTGTTCTGTACATTTTGTTAAACTTTGAATGAGGTTAAAATTAACTCTATTTAAATGAATTAATTTTTGATTAGGACTTGACTGTACCGAGTGTTACAGTTTTAAGTCGACGAATTAAAAGCGTTCCTTGTTACTGCCATCTGCCTTTGGAGTGTTCTCGCTCATCAGACAGTAAGTACAATCGTAAATTCAAAGTGAGCGTGCGCGGTAAAGTAAAGCTCTCACTTCTGTTTTTTGGCGCGCTGATCGCAAATCGTAGTTAATAATCAGACTAATCTAAACTTATGTCATCTAGAATAGATCTTCAGTTAGAGGAGTGAAAGGAATGAAAGGAGATTTCATCAGGCACTTGAAATTTCATCTACCTCAGTAAATGATACTCTATGCTAAAGATGTCTTAATAGCGACACACCTGAAGTATAAGGAATGAAAATAGTAATCACATCAAAATAAAGAAGGGAATTTTAGTAGCCAGAGTTGTAATCAGGATACGAGGCTAACAAAGTCTTCTTTACCATGTCTTATGTATTATTCACTAACCGCACATTTATTTCGAATTTTTTAACGTAAGACAAACAGTTCAAACAACATTATAATTAAACACAACATAAGCTTGGTCTGAGACCTTTTAATGATTATGTATCTTGACATTTTATAGTTTACGATATTTAGCATATGATTAACCATTCCCATTAAATAAATGTTAAAAAACTTCAATTTCTAGTAGGTACTTCTCTAGAAATTCATGAGATCTACTTTTCCATTTGAGGTTACAGTCGCTAGTCCATGTAGTAATGGTAATTTCTTACAAATGGCATGATCGTTCAAAATATATGTTCCTGTGTTGAAACATGCGAAACTCGTTTATAAGTTTCGTTGTCTGCTAATTGCATAAATCTTACTAGGTATACCTAAAGAAAAGAAAGATCTGGCTTTAATAGTCAGCCTACTAACAGTACATATTATGCCTCACAAATTTTTAGAACAGCACCTACACGAAATTAATATCTTTCATCTTTATGTAAAAATGGTTTAAATACGAGAAAATATTGTGAATATAAAAAATATCACCAAACTGAAACATCAAAAAGTCATAGCTAACCACTTGGTTGTGTTTAATGGAAATCTCGTTTGAACTTAAGCTTATTATTTTATTAGCATATTCACAAATTATATAGAATGTAAATGTGCTAGTAGCAAACAAACTAATATACAAACTTTAGGAAAGAAGGCTGTCTTAACCTACCATTATTACATTTCGGCTAGGAAAATTGTTCTCTATCTTGGTGTATAAGTAGTAGTATAACAATATTTTAT
Organism: Vesta saturnalis; assembly: GCA_036346205.1. NCBI lineage: Eukaryota > Metazoa > Arthropoda > Insecta > Coleoptera > Lampyridae > Vesta > Vesta saturnalis. The sequence goes on from JARFJB010000045.1 coordinate 88,100, forward strand.
TACATGGGCCGATTATATCATCGATGAAGGATTCCATCAGAGCTTCCTCACAGGTTATTTACTGTACTTGAATACGATTGCCTCTGGCTTTCGCATGAACTTCCCCCTATAGATAGCGCGTAGGTATCCTGCAGCGTCTGCTTCTTCAGTGGATGCATCAAGACCTTTAAAACTTCTACAGGGTTCTGCAACTCCTTCATTTCCATTGTTTGCCATTTCAAGCAGGTTAAAATTACCTTGATCGTACATCTTGTAACATCTGTTACGTTCACAAAAGGATTTCGGAGAAAACGTAGAAAGTGCTGTAACATGAATTAAGGAATTAACCGGAGGTTAAGTCGGTCAGTTTGGCACTTGGATGAAGGAGTTTGGCGTAGGAAAGTACACAGAATGATTAAAAGGGCACCACTTGATTTAATTTCATATCGCCCTTTGATCAATAAAAGGGCTACGAAACAATAAGAGAGAGACGAAAAAAGCAAAAGGTCAGACTAGGAAGTTACCCTAGACCACCGGAATAAAGTAAACACTACTGATCGTTTAATACGACTAAATTTAATGATAATAAAAATCATATCCCAAAATAAATCATTTTTAGATAAATACACAAAATTCAAAAAAGACGGATACAGAATACTTACACAACGTTATCTTAAGTTCGGATGGATTAGGCGTTGTTGAGCCCACGAAAATCATAGAGGAATACTTATGTGTAAATCTTAACATTCATTTATAAGTACTTCCCTTGCTGAGTAACGTTAATCGTATCACCTAAATTAACATGAAACCAATGAATACACAAAAAATAAATCATTTGGCATTGCTCGACATCCAGCGTGTCCATAGAAAACATAAAAGTAGTACACGGGAACCTTGGCCGCCATTTTGTTTTTTATGACGTCACCCTTGGGACACCTTTGCTTTCACTTTTTATATATGTCCACGTAGGGATCGTATTTTTTTTTCACCTGAAAATAAAAAGATTTTATTTGATCTGTGTTTATTAATATTTATTAGGGCCCGTTTTTATCAAAGGAGATTGCATAATTGTTATTAAAATTATTATTACATTTCTTTTAATTCCCATCTACAGATTGTGACCTTTTATCTATACGAAAAAAATTATTTATACATTGGACGTTGTATTCTAATAAGGGGTCCTAGTCTTGCAAGACAGGGATCTGTTCGCGGACTTCGTTCCTGTAATAAAAATTGTATTCTAATAATGGCAAGAATTAATAGATAAGACATGTAAAGATGACAAGTGTTTTCATAATAAAAAGATGTTATTTAATCTGTGTTTACTATTATTAATATTTATTAGGGTTGTTTTGATTTTTATCAAGGATATAAAAACGTAGTCTTTAAACGATTATGTTCTATATTTTACAATGTGTGTTCAGAATAGGGTTTATTATAAAGGAGACAGCATAATTGTTATTAAAATTACTATTACATTTCTTTAAGACCTATTTTATTTTTACAATATACTTATTTTGCGATGAGAAAGTCACCTTCAACATTATACATAACTAAGAATGAGTAATTAAGTTGCTATGCTTTAAACGATTTTCCACCTTGAGAACGTGAAATTATATGTACGAGGTTTAAGCAGAAATAAAATGCATTAATACGATAAATGGTTACACATATGCATTATAGGATGTTTTACGCTTCATTGTGTACTCCCTTTAATAGTGGCACCAATTACCAATTTAAAGTAAAATGTTGAAGGTCGACTGCTAAATTATATGCTCAAGGTTTAAGTGGAAAACAAAATTGCATTAATACGTTAGTTAATACACATATGCATTATAGGCTGTTCTACGTTTCACTGCGTGCTCTTTTTGATAGTGTTATTAATTAAATGTAAATATTGAGGGTTGACAGTTAAAATTATGTGTACAAGGTCTAAGCAGAAAATAAATACATTAAATGGTTACACATATGCATTATAATTATCTGTTTTACACTTCACTAGGGGTTTCATTTCGGGATAACTTTTTTAGATTAAATTACGTAAAATTGGTTATTGAGATGGGATGTTACACTTTATTTAAAAAACAGTAAAATATATTCATAGTCATAAAGCTTATAATACCTGTTAAAAGTAACTTCTCTTGATATAGATCAGGGTCGCAAAGAGGTGCTACGTGTAACAGTAAATTATCGAAAACATCCTCAAATCTAGGTAATCCATAATCTCCTACGATAAACATTAGTGGGAAGACATTTTCGGCAATCAAGACTTTTAGGACGGGCGCACTTCCCCATATGTTCAAAATTAAGGGCCCGCCCTAACTTGCAAATGCTTAAATACAATTTCAAATTTTTCTCCAGGGGCGAAGACTCGAAAGCAAGTTGCAAAGCCCTATACCTATCTTATAAGTTAGCATTAGGCTCCCTTATTAGAATACAAGTTCAGATTTCTCGCAATAAACAATCAGAATGTATAGACTGAAGAATTTAGTAAAACATTGAAAACAAAGATGTGGCAAGGGGCTAAACCCCGAGAGCAAGTTGTGAAGTCCTACACCTGTCTTACAAGTTAGCATTAGGGCCCCTTATTAGAATACAAATTCAAATTCCCCGCCATAACCAAATAGAATGCAAAGACTAAAACACAAATTTAGATTTTCCGTCAAGAGGTCCACCTTATTAGAATACGGATCCAAATTTACCGCCTTTATACACAGAGACTTAAGTACATATACATATTTTCCACCTAGGGGTCAGGACAAGGTGTCGGAACCCTAAGAGTAAGTTGCGAAGCCCTACACTTGCCTTACAAGTTAGCATTAGGACCCCTCTTATTAGAATACAGATTCAAATTTCCCGCAAAAGGGCCAGAGGTCTAAGCCCCGAAAGAAAGTTGGGAGGTCTTATAAGCTAGCATTAGGGCCGCTTATTAGAATATAAGTTCAAATTTCTCGCAATAAGTAATCAGAATGTAAACACTTAAATACAAATTCAAATTTTCCGCCAAGGGACCAGGGGGCTAAGACCCGAAAGCAAGTTGCGAAGCCCTATGTGTGTCTTATAAGTTAGCAATAGGCCCATTATTAGAAAAAAAGTTCACATTTCTCGCAATAAGTAATCAGAAGAAATTATAGACCAATTGTTCTAACCTCGGGCTTTTCCAAAATTTTTGAAATGTGTTACTCAAACCGCCTTCTTCAATATTTGGAAAAAAATCAAATTTTATCAAATAAACAACATGGTTTTCGCTCAGGAAAGTCTACTCACTCCGCTATGCATGATCTAATTGAAGAGGTACTCGTTCAGATTGAAAAAGGTCTCTACCCAATTGCAATTTTCTGTGATTTAAGTCGCGCCTTTGATTGTGTTAACATCAATGAACTAATTAAAATATTAAAATGCTCCGTATTAGTGGTACAGCTTTAAATTGGCTTCAAAGTTTTCTACAAAATCGATCCCATTATGTAAGTATTATGAATAATCATAAAAATGCAATGTGTGAATTTAAATCAAAACAGTTAACATAGATATTGGTGTTCAGGGCACTATACTAGGACCCATTTTGTTTCTGCTGTACATAAATAACTTTGAAGTACCATTGCTGATGGATTCGTTGTTCAATATGCCGATGATACATCTATCATTGTTTCAGATAAGTCAAATGCTGCATTAAGAGCCAAATGTGATAGCATACTAAATTATATTTATATTTGGTTTAGTAATAAATCTATACTCTTAAATCCTGATAAAACTAATTACATCAGATTTCATAACCACCAAAAACAGATCCAACTTACCTTTATAACTCCAATAATATTACAAAACAGAGTTGTGTAAAATTCTACTTTATCTCGATGAATGTTTAAATTGGAAGAAACATTGTCAACAACTGATTTAAATTGAACTCATGTTTCTTATTCAGACATCTGCGTCATTTCCTAACGATAAAACAGCAATTAATGATTTATCATTACATAGAATCTAGGATTAGATATGGCATTTGTTTTTAGTTCCACTTTCTAAAATGTATTTATTGCTCAAAGCAAATAATTAGAACGATCCTAAATATTTCCACCAGTAGTTGTAGAACATATTCACCGAACTTAAAATTTAACTTTATCTAGTTATTTATATATGAATTGTGTCTCTACATTTATCAAAATAAACAAATTGGCTGTTAATAAGTGACATTCACAACATAAAACTAGAAATAACAAAAATTTTTATATTCCGACCTATAAAAGCGTGTTGCATGCAAATCTCAAGACAATTAGGTTAAATTACTATAATAAATTGTCAGAGGATATAAAAAATAGCAAAACATTAAAGAGTTTTAAACTCAAATTAAAAGAATATCTAGTCATAAAATGTATATAGTCTTAATTTTTGTAACGTTAGTGTGTTATTTAATTAATTAGATTAAGAAAATTGACGAATCTTATACAATAATTGTTATTGTCAAAGAATAAATATGTTTATTATTATTATTATTATTATTATAGAATGTAAACGTTCAAATACAAATTCAAATTCAAATTTCCCGCCAAGGGACCAGGGGGCTAAGACCCGAAAGCAAGTTGCGGAGCCCTATGTCTATCTTATAAGTTAGCGTTAGACCCCTTATTATAATACAAGTTCAAATTTTCCCTCATAGATGGCGACACGCAAAAATTCATTTTTGGTCGAGGGGGCGAAGACCCGAGAACAAGTTGCAACGCCATACACCTGTCTTACTATGTCGGTTATGTTTTTTGATGTCCCAAACAGCCTTCGAAGTTGCATCGCAATATTTTACCTATATGAAGATCCAAATAAGTTAAATTACGCTGCCCTTAATTTTGAACATAAGGGGAAGTGCGGCCGTCCCAAAAGTCTTGACTGCCGAAAAGTATTTACACTAATATTTAACATAGGAGATTATGGATTACCTAGGTTTGAGGATGTTTTCGATAATTTACTGTTAGATGTAGCAGCTTTTTGGACCCTGATCTATATAAATAAAGAGTAGTTACTTTTAACAGATATTATAAGCTTTACGGCTATCAATATATTTTTTAAAGAAGGTATGACATCCCCCATCAATAACCAATTTTACGTAATTTAATCTAGGTGTTAAAAGTAATGCAATTTATTTTAAAAAAGGCATCCCTAAATTAAAACACACAATAAAGCATAAAACAAACAACTGTAATGCATATGTGTAACCATTTAATGCATTTATGTTCTGCTTAGACCTTGTACACATAATTTTAACTACCATCCTTCAATATTTACTTTTAATTAATAACACTATTATAAGGAGTACGCAGTGAAGCGTAGAACAGCCTATAATGCATATGTGTATTAACTAACGTATTAATGCAATTTTATTTTCCACTTAAGCCTTGAGCATATAATTTACAAATCGACCTTCAATATTTTACATTTAAGTGATAAATGGTGCCACTATTAAAGGGAGTGCACAATGAAGCGTAAAACAGCCTATAATGCATAAGTGTAACCATGTATCGTATTAATACATTTCATTTCTGCTTAAACCTGGTACATATAGCTTAACGTTCTCAAGGTGGAAAATCGTTTAAAGCATGGCAACTTAATTACTCATTCTTAATTATGTATAATGTTGAAGGGGACTTTCTCATGGCAAAATAAGTATATTGTAAGAATAAAATAGGTCTTAAAGAAATGTAATAATAATTTTAATAACAATTATGCTCTCTCTTTTATAATAAACCCTGTTACGAAAACACATTGTAAAACTGTTATTTAGGTCAGAATGATATTTAAACGTCAGATAGAAATTGCCTAATAGTCATAAATATAATATGCTCACCTCAGATATTGAAAAAACTTGAGTTAGCGCTTAAATGCAGTCTTAAAAATTGCATAGAACATAATCGTTTAAGGACTAGGTTTTTACATCCTTGATAAAAATTAAAACAACCCTAATAAATATTAATAATAATAAACACTGATAAAATAACAACTTTTTATTATGAAAACACTTGTCATCTTTACATGTCTTATCTATTAATTCTTCCCATTATAAGAATATAATTTTTATGGCAGGGGCGAAGCCCGCGAACAGATCTCCGTCTTACAAGACTAGGACCCCATATTAGAATACAACCCCCAATGTATAAATTATTTTTTTCGTATAGGTAAAAGGTCACAATCTGTAGATGGGACTTAAAATAAATGTAATAATATTTTTAATAACATTTATGCAATCTACTTTGATGAAAACGGGCCCTAATAAATATTAATAAACACAGATTAAGCAAAATCTTTTATTCTCAGGTGAAAAAAAATACCACATGGGCATATACAAAAAGTGAAAGTTAAGGTGTCCCAAGGGTGACGTCACAAAAACAAAATGGTGGCGAAGATACTCGTGTACTACACGTAAACACAAAACCCTCTCAAAATTAATTACCTAAAATACACCCAAGTTCAAAATTAAACGAGTTGCAATCTAAACCCCAAAATTAATCACAGCAACAAGAATGCGCTTAGATGTCTACCATTGCTTTTTTTTAAACACAAACAAAATTAAATTTACCTGTAATTAACAGTACAAATCAGATAATATGTAAAGTATAGTTTTTACCAGCAGATGCAAGTGTTAAGTTACTACGATATCCAAACATATATAGTAATGCGTAATTTTATAATTATTTCAATTACCCAGAGCGTGCAACAAATAAGTACAATCATGTGGCTAAAGGCCGATATGATTGTAAGCAAAAGGAAAATTTAATAGTTTCCTTGTTATGATAGTGTTTGATAACACATTTAATTATAGTATAAGTAAATATACTAACAAGTGAAGTACAGAACATGTAGAAACTACTTATCATCAAGCATTTAAACACAAATCTAAAAGTTAGATAATGGTAACCCTATTATATGAGTAGTGCAGTTCATAGAAGTACACAGGTGAAATTTAAAATTACTATCTAGCGATTTGAGAATTTCAGAAATTTCTACAATTTACCAAAAAATTTTTAGTTCCTGTAATACTTGGAAATTTTTAGTGAATTGTGAATTTTCAGTAATTAACTAAAAATCAGTACTTCATTAGTAGAGAAAAGAGCTAATAGCAGGAAGCATTATAAATTAGACGAAATGGGTCTCCTTGTTAATACTTGAAACATAGAAACAACTCGTATTCATTACCAAATTACCTTTTTTCATGCCCATTCGAAAAACTCTTTTTGCATAATTTTTAGTGTGAGAAGTTATCATTATTGCACTGGATCAGTAAAAATAACAAACGCTATTAGAATATCGATGAACAAGAGAACTTCCCTCGTAAAGATACTAAAGATTTTAGGTGACTACGTTTTTAATTTCCATTTTTGAAGTCATATTGTTTAATTAGGTAAAACGTAACTAGCCCATACCTTTATAGTTATAGTTATACAGGATGCTTCACGACTGCTCTCTCGCTTTCTTGTGCCTAAATGGTACGACATATCAGCTTAATTTTTTGGTGACGTCTGTAAATTGATATGGACTATTCTTTAAATTATTTTCAATTATACAGGGTGGTTCAGAAAATTGTAATATATCAAAGTCAGGTTTTTTTAACACAACGCCCTGTATCTTATGTAATTTTTATATTATACGTTAACAATTAAGTCAACTTTATTCCATGTTCCCTATACCTATCGCTTATCAATTATGAGAAAATTGTGATTTTAAGATAAATATCCAATTTAAACAAGAGGTAAAAACACGGAAATCTCTTATTTTGAGTAACAAATTTATATCGATTTATTCTGACCTTTAAGGGTTCCATATGCACTGTGTAGGTGTTCGATATTTTAGCACAGGGTGTTTAGGAAAAGGATTATTTCATATTTTCAAACACCAAAAACCCACCCTGTATAATTTTTTTCATTACTATGAGTAATGTGCATGTCTAAAATTAACGATTAAAAAGTTATTAAGATTTTTCTCTAAAATTTCTATGGACATTTGTTTTGTTTACATTCTAGTAGGTAATGATTTTTGAATTGTAGTTGATAAATAGGTATTAAATAGGTGAACGTTAATGAAAAAAAAACAAAAAATTCTGCAATAAAGTTTATTCTAATCTCCGTGTCAGCAACAATGGTATGTATCCCCAAAAAAAGAAATCCATGCTGATTAATTCAGGAGATCTAGGTGGAAATTCATGCGGACCTCCCCTTCAAATCTATTTATTGGAGAATTGTCTATTCAAATAATTCCTTCCATTCTGACTAATATGTGGAGAGGCACCATCTAGCTGTAACCATATTTTGTTTCTAATATCTAAAGGAACTTCATTTAGAAGATTCGGAAATTTCCGTTCTAAAAAAATTTTACGCTGTTCAAGTTTCCATTCAAAAAATATGAACTAATCACATGGTCCCCTACAATTCGCCAAAACACATTAAGGCTCCACCGAATTTGGCGATCAACAGTGCGATACAGGTGATGGTTTGGAATATCATAGTAATGAAAGTTTTGTTTACCAAGCCATTGTTGTGGAAAGTTCATTCGTCTGTAAACAAACAAACTTAAAGACGTCATCTTATTCCCCAACTTCTTCCAGACTCCATACACAGAAACCCAACCTCCGTTGAAAGTCTCGTCCAGATAAATTTTGATGAATCTGTATGTGATAAGGATATTACTTACGTTTTTTCAAAATTCTTCAAACACTTGCTTGACTAATTCCAGTTTGTCTAGAAATTTCCCTTGCACTTACATTGCATTGCCACCCACTGGCCTAAAACTAAGAACTTCTCCTCATTATTTACAGCATACTTTGCTTTAGTCTGTTTGTTGTAGGATACATTAACAGTTTCACAAAAAGTTTGTGACAGTTCTTCAAAAGCTCTTTTGTCTGGGTGTGGTCCACTGAGGTACCTTTCTGCATATACCCTTCACGCTAACAAACAATTTCTAAAACATTCTACAAGGATAAATGTCGTATCCGCTCTTTCTTATTGAGAATACTGTTTCATTTTTTAGTCTTAAAGGACGATAGTGCTATTGAAAATAAAGTAAGAATTTTGACAGTATTTCACCGAATATTAAGGTTACGGACAGCTGCCAACTAGATGAATCAAACAATTTCTTATTTTTAAAATCATTACCTACTAAAATGTAAACAAAAAAATTCCATAGAAATTTTAGAGAGAACTCTTAATAACTCTTTAATCGTTAATTTAAGACATATGCATTACTCATAGTTTTGACAGAAAATGAAAAGTTATTTCACATACATAAAAATTATACAGGGTGGTCCATTTAAGTTAAATGGGTTTTTGATCTTTCTAAAATATAAAATAAGAATTCTTTTCCTAAACACCCTGTACTAAATATCGAAATCCTACACAGTGCAAATGGAAACCTTACACGTCAGAATAAATCGATATAAATTTGTGTTACTCAAAGTAAGAGATTTTCGTGGCTTTAGTTCTTGTTTAAATTGAATATTTCTCTCAAAATCACAATTTTCTCAAAATTGATAAGCAATAGGTATACGGAACGTTGAATAAAGTTGATTTAATTTTTAACGTATAATCTAAAAATGACGTAAAATACAGGGCGTTGCATTAAAAGAAACCTAACTTTGATATGCTATTTAGAGTGTTCCCAAATGTGGTTTATCGCGAATGTGACGGCGTGAACGAGAAAATAATGTATTATGACGTGTGTTCATTATACCCATTTGTAAATAAATACCTTTTCCAGCAGCGACATTATCACTTCAACCGACAACTGGTCCACTATTCTAAATGAAATACCTATTGGCTTGTCAGGGAAACTTGGATTTCTTAGTGTGATTCCAACACGGTCTGATGGAGCCGCATCCTTTACAGTATATGAATACAGTTCTTGGAATGCACTCTGTAAAAAGGATATGTGTTAGATAAATTTTTAGTAAATAGCATATTTAACCTGTAACCATGTTAAGGGATTATCCTTACACGTTTCGTCATTGAAGTTAAACCGTAGCGTTTTACACGTTGTATTAAATTTTTTAATAAATTTAGTGTTTGATTCTCCTACTATATTTATGTGATTGAACATCGTAGAGGATGGTGTGGCCTCCTGCTGCTGAGAACCTGACCCCGTTTGGTTTTGCTGTTGTGACTCCACCATATCATCATTACCGTAAAACATGTCACTCATATTTATTTGAGCAGAGCTTAAAAAATAATTGAAATTTTAAAAATCAAAAACAGGTATATACTTACATTCCACCAGCTCTTCGTACAGCTTCAACAAAATTATCGTACTCTTCCATCGAATCGATATTGTTATTCTCAAACACAATTTTATAATTAACAATATTGTACGCCTTTATCAACAATTCGTCGGTTAATAATACACCACTGTGAAACAATCCCAAAATCTGCTTAGCTGATAAGGATTCCATAGCGATGTGATGCTCTTCAAAACAAGAACTACATTAACTAAACCCAGGCGCACGCTTTTATACTATTCTTCCAGATCCCGAGGCTAACTTCAAGGTTAATTAGCAAAGCTAACTTCATGGCCATACTTTATGGCTAACTTCAAGGTCGATGACTTTCTCAAGGTTATTGATATTTATAGAAGCAGTCGGCCTTGGAAAAAGTTGACACGTATTTTTATCTTATTTATGTCTACTAATTAATTATGCTACTATTTTTTTCGACGATAGGTTCAAAGGTCTACATGGTAGTTTTCTACACTTGCCTTACAACAACCTCTTTATTATTAAAAACAACCCCCAGCGCAGCACCAGGTCCAATAGATAACATTTATCTTACAAGAACACCTTTATTATTAAAAACAACTCCCAGCGCTGTACCAGGTCATAGAGATAGCATTTATCTTACAAGAACATCTTTATTATTAAAAAAAAACCCTCAGCGCTGCACCAGGTCCTAGAGGTACCATTTATTTTCAACCCCCAGCGAAACACCAGGTCCTAGAGATAACATTTATCTTACAAGAACATCTTTATTATTAAAAACAATCCCCAGCGAAGCACCAGGTCCTAGAGATAGCATTTATCTTACAAGAATTTCCATAAAACAACCCTAAGCGCTGCACCAGGTCCTAGAGGGTAGTTCCTATTCCTACCTGACAAGAAACCCACAATTTCAAATTTCCTTCATTAGTCCAAGCCCCAGGTCACTTTCTCAAGGTAAACCTGTTTCTCAAGATAAACAACTTTCTCAAGGCCAACATGTTTCTCAAGGTGAACAACTTTATCAAGGTCAAATAGTGGTCAGCCACGTGGCAGGCCTTGGGAAATCCCCAAGGTCAAATGACGTCACAAAAGTGAAAGGTAAGGTGTCTCCCTTCTACTCGAAATAATAAAAGTATCGGTTTACATAATAAAAGATACACGTATTCTATTACCACAACATAACATTTATTTAGTGTAAAAAGGGATTATAAATACCTCGTCTGTCTAACGTAAGTATGTACCTAGTTTTGAATTTTGATAGATTCCATTTGATTTATGAACCCCTTTCAATTTTTATTTGAAATTTTCTTAGTACTTTCGATGAAAGATCAGGACCGACCTGTTCTATAGTGCAATGTGTTCGAGGCATACAGCGGTACTTTATAATGTTTGAGAAAGGCAATATACAAACAACAAATTAACAATATTTGCTGTACAAGCGTGAAATTCACAAATCAGCTGTTTATCCGCTGATTTTGACAATATTAGAACTATACTTTATTGTTAAATCCTTAGCAACAAGTTCTTTTCGAGCAATTTTGAGGTAATTTTGAAACAATAGCAGTTGAGCAATAATAAAGTTTTGTTGAAAATGACATAACTTTGCGAATGGATTGAAAACTGGATCCTACTGGTTTTTTTTCATTATAAATTTCCAATTTCCCAATAACATGCATTATAATCGGGCTACTTTCTGGTTACAACATATCAATTGGCTAGCCTAGTTTTATATGTCGTTCAAAGGCGTTCGTACGCAGTGTGATTGATTAAATATCTTGTAGTACCTTATAATTAAATATCTAAATTATCTTATCTAATCGTCTAATAATTAATTACACTATATATGTACAGGGTGGCCAACTAAGAATGTGAGATACCGTATCTGGGAAACTATCCATCGTAGAGGCTTGCGTAAAAAAAAGTTTTACTAAAACGGCCAATGCAAAAACCTGGAAAATATTTTCAAGTTTCTGAAATGGCCGCTAGGGGGCATAACTGCAATCTTGAATCTAAAAAAGTGATTTTTCTGTGAATTCTGCTATATTAACCTAATAAAAAAACAACTGATCTTTAAAGTCGAGGATAATTTGAACTTTTTTTGTTTGGCACTTTTTGACGTATATCTAAAAATAAAGTGGTGGGGGGTATTCAAGGGTTTCCTTAAATAACCCCTCGTATCTTCGAAACGGCTATGCCGATTTTAACAAACTTGGGCGCGTTGAAATGAGCTATTCTTGGGCTACAAATGTTATAATATTTGAAGTTTTGCTAGTTTCACATGTCGTCGCTAGAGGGCTTTGTTCGACATTCCGACAGAAGCGGTTAATTTTCACAAAAAAATTAAATGTATTGGTATGACTTTTTTTCATGAACAAGTACCTAAATGATACATAAACAAACTCGCGAAAACCGCATCTCGATATCTTGTTCCTAACCTAAAATATCGGCCAAAGAAAACTTTATACGAAAATTCCTTAACTTTTTATTTTTTTTTAACTATATTTTTCGGGAATCGTTTCTATTAGGTAAGTTGTGGCCCTAAAAGGACCGATTTAAAGGAGAAGGTTTTAATGCCCCGTAAATGCTCGAAATGCTGACCATCACTTTGTGCATTGCTGAGGCCTTTATGGGTAGACAAAACTGCAGCTTCAATTTCGGCTCTGAATAGGTTACCTAGAAATTGCGATTTTAAATGTCTGTAATTTATCACCAGAATAAAATCACCCTTTTGAAATTACTACGGGAAAGTAAGCAATACTAAAAGTTATACGAAAGGCCTATTTTTGTTTGTTTAAATGCATATTCACTATGGAATATACGAAAAATACAATTAATAGAATAAGGCAATGAAACACATGTCTAAACAAAACATACATAATCCTCAAATTGTCAATGTTGTCAATATTTTCGCGTTACTTTGAGCAATTTTGTGCTTTCAAAATGCGTTTTACGAATAATGAAGCTGTTGATATGCTTGCGGTTTATTTTGAATGTCTTCAGAATGCCGCAGTAGCTAAGAGTTTACGCAGCTCGATATCAAAGTCGGCTTCCTTGCGTTGTAAAAGTTTTTCCCCGATTAGTGGCGAGCTTACGAGCCAATGGTAGTTTTCGGCCTACGTTTCAACGGCAAAGAATTGGAAGAAAACAAGAAAATATTAACCGTGTACTGGGCTATATTGAAGGAAATCATGTTAGCAGAAGAGCATTATCCACTGAGTTGGGCATATCACGGACAACGGTTCAAAATACTTTGAAGGACCATAGGTAAGTTCTAACGGCCATCAAAATATATAGGTGTTCGTTTTTTTTTAATTACTTTAAGAATGCACCCATATCATGTCGTTTTGCGTCAGGCCTTGAAAGAGGAAGATTTTGATCGAAGGTTAGACTATTGCCATTGGATGTTAGGCATGATACGCAAAAATAGAGAATTTTTATTTCAAATTCTTTGGACCGATGAAGCCACCTTCAGTAGTGACGGTAGAGTCAATCTGCACAATGTGCATTATTGGTCTGCAGATAATCCCCATTGGTTGCGTGAAGTTCAGCGCCAAGGATTTTGGGGTTTACTGGGAGGCGGGATTATTGGGCCATATTTTTTCGCACAACCCTAAATGGCAATGTATTTCTTGACTTTTTGGCCAATCAATTACTGTTGTTGTTGGAAGATGTACCTCTGGAAACAAACAAATTGTTCTTGCAGTTGGATGGTTGCCCAGCAAATTTTGCTATTAATGTTCGAGAGCATATTAATGCAGTATTTCAATAGCGGTGAATTGGAAGAGGAAGTCTGTTTCCATGGCCTCCGCCAGTCTTAACTTGCCTCGATTTTTGTTTATGGGGGCGCTTAAAGGACATCGTGTTTCGGACTCAACCTACTACTAGAGAAGATATGAAAAACCGGATTCGTAACGCAATACGTAGCATACCGAGAGCCGAAATTGAAGCTGCAGTTTTATCTAGTCATGAGAGGCTTCAGCAATGCATAGCGCGTGATGATCAGCATTTCGAGCATTTACAGAGGCATTAAAAACCTTCCTCCTTTAAATCGGTCCTTTTTAGGGCCACAACTTACATAATAAAAACAATTCCAGAAAAATATGGTTTAAAAAAATAAAAATTTAAGGGATTTTCGTATAAAGCTTTCTTTGACCGATATTTTAGGTTAGGAACAAGATATCGAGATGCGGTTCCGAGTTGTTTAGATCATTTTATGGAAAAGTCTACCAATCATTTAATTTTTGGAAAATTAACCGCTTCTGTCGGAATGTCGAACAAAGCCCTCTAGCGACGACATGTGAAACTAGCAAAACTTCAAATATTGTAACGTTTGTAGCCCAAGAATAGCTCATTTCAACGCGCCCAAGTTTGTTAAAATCGGCATAGCCGTTTCGAAGATACAGGGGGTTACTTAAGGAAACCTTTCAATACCCCCCACCACTTTATTTCAAAAAGTGCCAAACAAAAAGAGTGCATATTACCCTCGACTTTAAAGATCAGTTATTTTTTTATTAGGTTAATATAACATAATTCACAGAAACATCCCTTTTTTAGATTCAAGATTGGAGTTACGCCCCCTAGCGGCCATTTCAAAAACTTGAAAATATTTTCCAGGTTTTTGTATTCGCCGTTTTAGTAAAACCACCTTTTTTTGCGCAAGAATCTACGATGTATAGTTTCCCAGATACAGTACCTCGCATTCTTAGTTGGCCACCCTGTACATAAACATAACTGCATAATGTTAGCAAATTATCAAGTTCTGGGAGGGTTTCTTACTATATCGTTTGGAGGCCCTCGTGTATAATGTGGATCCACCATCTCTGGCAAAAGACAATTAAAATACAATTTCTTTTCTTATTTTTTGAAACAGCATGTCTTTGTTGTCCAAAGAATGAAATAACAAAATGTCCGCTGTGTTATAGCCTTTGAATTTGGTACATATATTTGTGCGTCTCTTTTAATTTTAATTGTCCAGCTTCTATTGTAACATACGTAATTTTTTTATTCTTTATGGCGTAGTAGAATATCTTGCAGAATATTTGTATGATATTGCTTCGACACATTTGGTTTCATACGCCTTTTTTAAATTAATTAAATTAATCCTTTTACCTCCTAGAAATTTACATACCACGGAATTGTATTGCTCTGCGTAATTATTTGTCATGTGTAGGATTAAACTTTCGGCATTGTGTACTAGTCGATATACAAAAGACATAATATCCTCAAATAATTCGCATTCCTTCATTGCGCTGGCAATATTGGCTTCATTTTGTTTTTAACCACTACAAAAGTATTGCGGTGTGACTGCCAAATATATGATAAGGACTATTTGTAATATCATTTTTTAAATTAGTTATTTTCACATTATCGTCCACATTCTCTAATCTCCCGTAATCTACTGCTTTCACTACCCACATCCTGAATGTCATTATTGAATATTTTTATTTTTGTCGCAATAAAGGTGGTACACTGCTATTTTAATAGCTGCTTTTTGAATGTTTTGTTAAAATAACCAGCTTTTTACAAAAATTTCTACATTCTACATTTTTCACAATCCTGTTTCCATAGGGTTTTGCTTCCAAAAGTTTTTTAGACACTCTGCTATCACATCGCCTACTAATTTATTATAGATTATGCCATGCATCTCTACACTGCGTCGAAACTCTTATACAGTAATATTAGCTTCCATACTTGTAGAAGTTCCTTTCCAGTTTTTGAAGCGCATGTGTTGCAGAATGTCAACTTTTTTTTATGTGTATAACTCACAAACCGCACAATATTTATTTCTAATACTTATTTATAATAGTTTTTGAAATCTCACACCTATAGTGCATCCAACACCGGAATTGGCAGAATAGTCCCATAAGATCTTTTACACCACGCTCTATCCGCGATGACTGATACTAGTGGTATACCATTTTCATCCAGTTCATCATCTTCCTCAGGCATTTTTTTTTCTTCTTTCCCAGCTGCTTCTATTTCTATCCAAACCAATTTGTGGATTTTGTTAGCCAGCAAATCGTAGTGTTCTGTGTACATTCTACTCGATATCGTTGAAACAGCCATTGCAGTATGAATTTCTTCCAAATTCGAATATCCTATTCCCGTTGATAAGGCATCGAAACTGCACTTGAGTTTATGTCTAAGAATGAATAATCATTACAGCCATCTGAAGTAATTTGGACAAAAGTAATGAAATGGGTGGACTTTCTGATGCAAATGAAGTTGATGGGATTGGGACGTCTTTACCTAGGTGGTGAAATCAATAGACAATGAAGCTGATAGATTCAGATGTGACGGTTGTGTTCCTGAGGGAAGCATTTTTTCTGTAACTTGTACTTTCCGTCCTAATTTGGCTTTTCGTATTCTAGGAATTATGAAGTACAAGAAATAAAAGTTTCGAATATATTTTAATGTAGATAGTATGTGGTTAATTTCTCTAAAAACTATATGGTTTACCTTGGGATTTTTTCTTTTTACTTTGGCGGTAAGTGGAACAAGTATATCTTTGCCACGATCTATGTTAGTTAACAGTATATAACGAATAAACAAAACTGTAAACAATATTTTGTCATTAATTCATTATAATCATTTTAACATTCCACATGTCCGAAGCCATTCCTTAGGAGAAAGATTGATTGCATGAGGAATGTCAAAAATAAGCTTAATAACAAAATGATATTGGTACATTAAAATATTACCTAAATGAATATTCGAGAAAACGAGAAAAGTATGGTGCAATCCGTTTTTCAATATTCGAAATAACATTGGCGCCAATTTTGAAACCAATTTTTTTAATTTGTGTCGACGATTCTGAAAAAAAGACCCCGATAATACATAAGCAGACTTTAATATCTTCAATCATCCTCAAACGAAAAATCTTTACCGTTTTCGACGAGCCACTTCATGTGATAGGATTGTTAATATTCATTCGGGTTTGTATGATTTGTGATTTTATGCCAGTATACCTTTAAAGATTTGGTTTTAGACAGCCCCACTCCACACGATTTCTCAAACATTCGATAATAATCTTCATATAAATAAGAAACAATAGTTCGCACACTTGCTGTAATAATTTGTTTTATTCTACACAATTTTACTCTATTAAGTATATAAAAATATTTGCATTGACACTTGCTTGCGTTTGATGCTAACAAACACAAATTGTATCCTTTCGGGGATGAACAGTATTATTTGTGTGCGGACAGTTAGTTACTGGTTTAAAACATGCAGCGTCCCCCAGGTACCCTTCTTGAAAAGCGAATTGAACTGATTCGGATTAATTCAAATCTAAGAACAAAACAATCGCTAAGTGATTTATCTTGACTTTACTGCCAATAATGTTACTATTACTCAAATTAATTGCTTGCCTTACATTGACTTTTCTGGCAATAATTAAAACATTAGAATTTATTTGCAAGTCTGATATTTAATTACTCGCAAACCTCAAATCTGATCAAAAGAATTGGCCGTCTAGTGGTAGGTACGTTGTGCTATTTGAATTAGATAGACTGGATAAGGTTAAGTGTTGTATCATGTGGGACAGGTAAACAATGAAACTACTCAAATTAAAATTAACGTGCTTTGCGCAAGGATGGTTCAACCCGTTAATGTACTATTGTAGGAAAGGACCATCAAGAAAACCCACTTTATTCATAAATTAGAAATTGCATAAGTACATTAAAGAATCAAATAACACAAAAACAATGAAAGGGTTGAATACAAAACACCAGGTTAAAGTGCGTACAAAACTATAACATTAAGAGAAAACTAAATAATAAGCATAAACACAAAAAAACAATGTAATCACGCCCACAATCATAAATAAATCAGAATAAAAATTTTAATACCAAACATGTGGCCCTATATAACCAATGATGCCGGTCTTTAAGTAAATAGGCAAATAAAACAATAAGACAAATTTCGGTACATATAAAATATAACAACAGTAAAATTACACAGGTGATAATAAGGTAAATGCAAGGACAAAAAAAATAGGTGAGAAATTTACACATACACAGTTGTTTAGTGACTAATAAAGCACAAAATACATACGTACAATTACAATAAATTACAATATAAAGAGAAATCCGCTCACAGGCAAACAATTCTAATTACACCTCGGATTAACCAAACTGAATCAAAGATAAACAAAGCCTTACAAGGGAAAGTTTTAAATAGATCATTATATCGTGACCGATATATAAGTTTGAAAGCATTAGAAAAATACAGCGTCTCTTTCTTAGGTTATACATTCATCTATACAACAATAAAAACAATAAAAATAAAATTCGAGGTGTTTTAATGGTCATCTGGACCCGGGAGCATGTATACACTCGGTAATTGCCTATTTATAATTACAACCAAGCTTTATCCAGTACCCGTTCGTCCACGCCCATCCCCATACAAATATAAATATAAACAACAAACAACAATGCTGATTTCATATCTGGACCCAAGTGAATACTGTAATTGCCTATTTAAATTACAACCAAGTTATCCATAGTTCGTCAGCTTCTACAAAATATAAATATAAACAAAAACAATACACAATACAGTGACATCTTCCAATAGTAATGTTAATTAATACTCTTTGAATTGTTTAGCTGTAATTACATAAATACTACGTACCTTGAATTATCCTTTGTAAACTTACCAAACACGACGAGTTAAGATACGCGGTTTAAAACTCGGCGCCGCAGCGATTAATTATAGATTCATTATTGGAAAAACTTGCATTAAAACCTACACAAAAAGAAACGAACGAATTAGCGTTTCAGTTTTTCTAAAAGGTACACGACAAAATATTTATAGAGCGAACGGTTTACAATGGGAGTTTCTAATTAAAACAATCAAATGAATCCGGCTCAATAAAGATTTCAACAGCAACTGCCTTCCCTTCCGATTTCAAACTAACTATGTTTACTCCCAAAAATCAACCCCCGTCTCTGAAAAGTAATAAAAAAAAACAAGAAACATTACGTTGGAACAGTTTCAAATTAATTATTGAACGAAATCTTAATTTTAAAAACATGCATTCGTCCCTAACAAACCCTACATGTAATATCAAATTTCCTAGTACCAAACAAAGATGCCTTTTTGATCCGTGGTATGTTCTGACGTAATTAATTATTAACTAGTGACGTCTTTACACCGAGAATGTGTGCATAGAAATTTCGAACGATTCGTTACGCCTCTTCAGTAAAGCAGTTTCGAAACGTACATCTGCTAGTTAAACCCCAAACACGTTTTTCAATCCTTAGCCATCAGTTACATACATTCCCACATTTATTACATAAAAATACATAAAATAAAATATTCCGAAAACATTAGCAAACTACGAAGTATTATCAAGATATTTACAACCCACTAATTATCTTTTCCATTGCGGTAACAATGGCGATTTGATAAACGTTTATTACAGTAGTCAAATTTTCGCGGTCCGCTACCTACAAACATTTTCCCCAAACCAGATGACGGCAATTCTTTGTGTTATGACCAAGCCATTAGTCGTCTGTGAGTTTTACGAAATATCGCAAATAGTAATAGTATAATATTCCCTTGAGCATAGAAGCATGGTTTCAGTTCTTTCTTCTATTATCGTTATTACAACGGCTATTGTGCTGCTGAATTATTTTCTTTTATATTCTCACATCATCAGTATACAGTACAAATCTCCACTTGTCGTACCAAACGGGCGCAATCCACATTGTTCTACACGGCTTCTAAACTCTGGAATGATCTCCCTAGTTCCTGTTTTCCTCTCACTTATGATATGAGAAAATGTAAGGTAACTGTTCATAGGCATCTATTGGCAATTCATTATCCCTCTATCCATCCTCCTAAGTGTTCCTGAGTGCTTTAGCACGATATGCCTAATTTAGCCTGTTCAGGTCCACAACCATAAAAAAAAAATAATAAAATAACTTCAGTACATTCTTGTTATAAAATCAAAAATAGAGATTATTCGTTTCGTTGTGGTAGTGCTTCAATAACCATGGGAATAATCGGTGTTGGTAAAATTTAAATACAATTTCACCGATCAAAAAGTAATTTCTTTGTTTATTCAAGATATACATGAGCTGTTAAATTTGATAATAATGATGATTTGGTACAACTATAGCACTCTAAATTCGTAAACATGAAGCAATTAAAATTGTTCAGTTTCTCAAATATTGTATTTAGATAGGTCAGACATCCCTTGTATACAGATGAAATAACTATTGTAACAATGAGCATGTTTGTCTTTTCAGATCAGGTTTCATCTCATAAACATCAATAGTTCTCGTAAATGTTGGTATACGTGAGTTTAATTTTTTCTACACCTACGTATATCCCATGTATCGTCTTTCTTAGAACTTTGTGTGACTCACCAACACTTCGGCGTGAGATCCCTCTTAAATATTAAATATTACATTATTAAAAATATTTTTTGTTCATCTACGGTTAGGTCACCTAGTAAAACCGTTTTTTTTTTCTGTTTGTAGGAGCATAGAAAAAATATACTGTAGCGTGCATTAAGTGTTCCTTGCACTTGACCTTATCCAACTTCACATCGCGTGCAATAAATACCAACTTTTTACACTTGTTACCTAAATAACTATTAATTATTCATCGGTTTTATTAGGAATTGTAAAGTACAAAGATAATTAAGGAGTATGCAATTATAGTAACAAAAGTTTGTATACAAAATTGAAAAGTCAAAGATACTGTAATCAAGCTATAAAAATGAAATATGTATCATGCCTTATTATATTTAATTGTACGTCTCATCATTATTTGTAATTAATTTCGCTCTATAAACGTATTTTTATTTTACATAAACGAGAAGGTAATAAATGATATTCTTTGCATACGTTCCGTTTGTCACTTATAAGTTAAATAATTGTTTATAATACTCAAACTGTATTATAGAATTTAAATAAAATATTTATTAATATTAAAGTTATAATTTTTTTCTTTTTGTTAATTAAAAAGTATACACTTTCATGTGTTATACTTTATGTTTCTTAATGTATTTAGACTTGAATAAAATTTGAGATTGAGATTTTCATATCGTCATAGCTATACAAAGCAGGTCATTATTTCTTCAAAGGATGCATTAGCCGTTTCTCAGACAAACATAAGATGTATATATATATATATATATATATATATATATATATATATATATATATATATATATATATATATATATATATATATATATATATATATATATATATATATAATATATATATATATATATATATATATAACATTCTAAGACACGTAATAAATGAAGTAGGTTGTCCCGATAATAGATTGTGGCCAAAATTGCATGACATCATGTGTCAAATATTGTTGATTGTCAACAGGCTCAAGATTTGTGAAAAAATGTCGTAAGTAGAAAAAAGAAAAGAAGTAGAATATTTGTATAGAAAAGTTTTTTGAAATGTTAAAAAATTAGTGCAATTTATGAAACAATCAAAAGGATATGGCATAAACCAGTTTCGGGAAGACCGCGTAAGATTGGCGGAAACAATTTAAAAACTTTAGTGGCATTAGGACGACAAAATCCTCGCCTAGGGTTTCGAAAATTGACTAACAGGTTTGCAAATCAACGAAAAGTGTGCCAGGAAACCATTCGCATGTCACTGAAAAGACAAGGCTACATATCAAGGAAACCAAAAAAAATTCCTTAATGACACCTCTACAAAGACAACTAAGAATAGATTTTTGTCGACGTTTTCAAGAAGATAATTTTGGTAATGTTTTTATATCTGATGAAAGTTGTTTCCAGCTTGGTGCAAATCATCTAAAAATCCTATCAAAAGAAAATGTTACCGTTCAAATTTCTAAATTTCTCACTAAAGTAATGGTTTGGGGAGCAATATCTCAGCGTGGTGCTACACCTCTCTGTACTGCACTGTTAATAGTGCAAAATATTGTGATATTCTAAATGGTTTTCTTCTTGAAACGGCTCATGCTTTATATCCAGAGGGGTGGCGTTTTCAACAGGATAATCCAAAATGCCATACTTCTACCTATACTCAAGCTTGGGTGCAAGAACATCAATTGACACCAATTCCGCGGCCAGCAGTTTCACCAGATCTTAGTCCCATTGAAATCATATGGGGACTAATGAAGACTCAAGTTGAACGAACAGCGCCGCGAAGTAAATATTTGATTCGGTCAGTTTTACAGGCCTGGATCACCATCTCCGAACATTATCGCGGTGATCTAGTTTCGGGTGTACCTCGACGTTTAGTTAAGTGTTTGGAATTAAATGGAAGTTGTATAAGTAAATGAGAGGAAACATACCTTAATCTTTTGTTGGACGTACTTCAAACACGTATAATGTAGAGAGGTCTTCTTAGTACACCGCACGCGTTCAGAAAAACTGAGCTACACCCAAATTTCATGTGTTAGAGGGACAAAGATATATAACATCTCGAGCAGTATCAATATAAGTGCTAGCCCGTTTTCTAACTTATCCATTTTACCGACTACACATTACTAGATTAAGAGTATTCTGTAATATTTTTTACTAGGTATTTTTATTCTACATGAAATATTTCTATCGTACGCTACTTGGATAAGCAATTTTCTTTTTACAAAAAACGTCTAATGCAGATATTCTCAATTATAAATTAAACCATGAAAATAGTAAAAGAAATTATCTATAAAAACGATAATTTATGATTTGCCAATTACGTTGGATTTCGCCTGTCCGCTTCACAACACTGTTGTTGTGGATGTAACAAACATTCTGCCAAGAAAGGTTCGAAATGCGTTTCTAAGTTATTCACCATGTGATTTGATTAGTAGGAAAATTCGAGATATCAATCAGTTAATTTACAATAATTTTGGTTTCAGTGCAAGTTTTGGTACAGAAGACGCTTCATCCCATCATGTAACACATATTCAAAGCTCATTTGAGCATTTGTTTAATACGATTCGCTATGCTCACGCATTAAAACGTTTCATCGTTAATCGCCTTCATTAATACACTTTATGATTAAATAATTACTAAACTTTTGTACTTTCATAATTTATTTAAAAAATGTTGTCCTAATTCAATTCTCTTGTAAAAAGCGAAGAAAACTTTATCTAACTGGTTAATTTAATTTTGATTTTGAACATTTAGTCACCCTGTCAGTCAAACGCAAATAGTATTCCGAAAGTTGCATGGATGTGTGTGGCATGTCAAAGGTTCAAAACAAATCTATACTTTTGAACCGGTCATGTTATAGGTCAATTTCATTGAACGGATAGAATGTATTTAAAGGATGTTACTCTCTGTCAGAATCTCATAAACAGGCAATTTTTGTTTAAATATTTACTAATGCTGTCACTTCCGGAAAGAACGGAAGTTCACAACACTGTCAAATCAAGTTAAATCTTTGACAACCAATACCCCATAGAAGTCTATGAAAATTGATGTTTATGCCAAGAGCACTAATCGACAGTCCAATATTTAGTATTTTAAAGGGTTGATAAGGGACGATACACCATTTAGAATATAATAGAATGTTTTAATCCGTTGGCGGGCTTTATTACTTTATTTTATTGGGAATTTAATTCTAAAGAATGAAATGACGAGGGCAAGTCATGGCCAAGAATTTCATTCAGCGAATAAGTTGACATACTGTTAGTATTAGGTTTCTGTGAAGGAAACTGCAGATGAGGTTGGAGAATATCGGAAAAGGTTTTCTAATCGTATTATCTCCCATAGAGAAACATTTTCCAATGTTATTGCAATCAAGGCACAGGGCAAAGAACTTATTTTAAATGTAATTGTAGATGACCCACAAATTAGTACTATACTTCTCTCTCGACAAACTGGTGCAACGCGAACTTCTGTGCACCGAGTTATCAAACTCAATCTACTACACCCACACCACATCCAAAAATCGAACGAATTGTTACCGGAATATTAGGTTAAACGAGTCATTTTCTGTCAGTTTATTTTGCATCAAACCATTAATTTTAAAAAGAAAATTATCTTTATCCAAAAAGCGTGTTTCGCCCGCAGAGGTATTACAAATTTACAAAATAATCATGAGTATTCCGAGGTAAACCCTCATTCAGTAACTCCTCGACATTTCTAACGCGAGTTTAAAATAAATGTTTAGATCGGTATTATTGATCTGTATTTAATTGATCCAGTTATTTCACCGAATCGACTCGCGGATCTATTAGACGAGGTGCCAATACAGCTCAAACAGAAACATTGCTTTATGCATGAAGGAGCACCGCCTCATTTTAGTATTACTGTTTTTTAACCACTAATATCTAAATAAACGGATTGGAAGAATTAGTTGCCCACAAGTTTAGCCTACACGATCACCAGACCTTAACAAATGTAAATTCTTTCTTTTGGGGAACGTTAAATGAATCGTGTATTCCTCGCCAGCACAACTAGGGAATCGCATTACAACAGTGGTGGCTTAGGTATGTGATCTGCACAGCAGCAGAACTCCCATAATTTGTAGGCAAAAATGCGTTTTTAAAAATAATTTCACAGTAAAAAGAAACAATATACAAATACGTAGCTTATTTTATAACTTGATACCGAAATAAACAGTTTAGTTTGCATTTGCATTTCTGCAATCGAAATCTTTAGTCATCTATGCAGTACTTACAGTCGGTCATGCAATTTATATATCGAAAAGACGTGGTGTACTGTTAGCAACGCACTTGGTCCATTCGAAAGAGCTTTGTGCTCCTAAAACGGTCTTGTTTCTGACACCGTGCCAACCCTTGTGTAAGTTGAACTGTAATGTTTATACGGCAGTTTGTGCTGCATTTGCCGCAGCTGTTTAAGCGCATAAAATTTAAATTCTCTTGTTTTTGCAGATATTGCGTATTATTCAGTGCTTTTTTCTTTAAAATGGACAAGATTTATAATTTAATAAACGTTAAAAGGTTTTTCAAGTATACGTATGGAGAGAAATTACACTAACGTCCCCAGCCGCATATTTCTATTGTGCAAGAAAGTACTAGTCTGGGAAAATCTTACAAGAGATAAATCACGGACGCAAGTTAATGTGGCAGACTTGGTTCATTTAAATGAAAAAATAAAAAGGCATGAGTTATCCAAGAGTAATATGTACAGTGAAATGGAATTCGCTTTGTTAGGTACGGTAAATGTAGGAGAACCATTGTAACCAGCCTACTGGATAAATGTTCAAAAATTTAACGATAACGTTACTAAAAATAGGTATTTTTTGTCGAAAATTATCGATGTATTAAATTTTGCGGTATGTTTGAACTGGCGCTTCGTGGACAGGATGAAACAGAAAAATCTGGTAATCCTGGAGTTTTTCGTGGAATAATTAATTACACCACGGATTTGGACAACACTGTTGCGGAACATTTAGCAAATTCTACAGTCTTTAAGGGAAAATCCAAGGACATTCAAAATAACGAATGGAGATATTACAGTATCCATCAAAAATTAAAAAAATTCCTTGACTTTTTGACTGTATGCCACCAACTTAATTTGAAATTCCAAAGTGGCTTTAAATCTCCCAAGCGCCCCTTTAAATTTACAAAATTCCGTTTTTAAAAATTTTTCCAACGTGTTAAATATAGTTAAAGAAAAATTACATGGTGCCCCAACTCATTGGAATTTAATATTAGGACTTAAATGTAATTTTTTGAAAGCGGGCTTTCAGAATGCATAAAAGAGCGGAAAGTTTTTAACCAAACGTGCCCCGTGTA
The DNA here is from genome assembly GCA_036346205.1 of Vesta saturnalis. Taxonomy (NCBI): domain Eukaryota; kingdom Metazoa; phylum Arthropoda; class Insecta; order Coleoptera; family Lampyridae; genus Vesta; species Vesta saturnalis. Next base: position 114,009 of record JARFJB010000045.1, read on the forward strand.
TTGAAGAATTTTAACGACCCCAATTTTATTTTTTTTGTTTTTCCATATGGATTTCAGTTTTTTTTTTAAGGAAAGAAAAAAAACCGTAGTTAAGATAAAAAAATACTAATTTAGCCAAAATTATTTCAGTCAGAAATCTAGTGAAATTTTTAACAAGTTTAATCAGCCAAGAATTTTGCCTGTAAAAGAAAAAAAATGAATAGATTTGTCTAGGATCGCTGAATAGAATGTGATGTAAATATAAATGTCCAATTCGGTTCGATTTTAAAAATCATTTATAATTTGGGAAATTATGGGCTCGGAAAATTTTAACAGAAAATAATCTTTGAAATAATTTAAAAACCAGAAAAAATTTGAAACAATTGCAATCTACAGCGGAAGCTAAAATGTTTTTAGCCTGAAAAGTACAGATTTTGAAAATAAAATCTAAGCAGTTTATTGCATTATCAAGTTATTATAGAAAAAAACTAATAAAATTGAAAACCTAATTTTAACGAAAAATTATGAAAAGAAGCTTTAAAAAATCAAGGTTTTTGATTTACAAAAATTTTCTTTATTCGTTATTAAGTAAAATCAATTTATTTTGATTTTTTAGGACAGAATTCGAATTTTTAGGCCAGAGACGAGATTAAATAAATGCCTTCATTAGAAAAATAACTTTATTGGTGATCTTTTCCTGGAGAAAACGGTAAAATTTTGAAAAAAACCATCAGTGCAAAAATATTATTTTGTTTTTAAGTTGTTTGTTTTTCAAGTTTATTATTCCAACTTTTTCCTTGCTTGGAGGAATTCCATAAATTTTGAAATTTTGATGATTTTAAATAAACGTTGCAATCGTGTTTTAATTCATTTTTGTTGAAAATGAGAATTTTCGAAAAATTACAAAAAAAATTTTAAAATTAAACCAGAAATAAAGTAAAATTCCGCCGGCGACTTAAAAATTTTCCACTTGGATAAGTTTTTAGATAATATAACGTATCAATAATTATTATGAAAAACTTAGACCATTTCCGAAATATGGATAGCTTTAAAAAAATCAAAATTGAATTGATTTAATTTTTAATGTTAAATTATTAAAACAAAAAGAAACGAAACTGGAATTTTTTTACAAATTGTTACAAAATCAATTATGGGAACAATATAATTGGTTTGTTTAAAGGTGTACATATATTGTTGCAAAAATTACTTGTTTCATAGGACATCCAATTTTTCCATCATGAACATAAACCAACTTTAATTTTGAGGATTTTAAATATAATACGTTGGGAAAATTACAAGTTTTATAAACCAGTATTTTATCCGCCTTATAACTGGATATTGTTTTTTCAATTTTAAACCCATTTCAAATATAATTAGGGGACAACTTAGACCATTTGCGAAATATATATTTAAATTCTCTTACATCCCCTTTTGTGGTTCTTAAATATTAAACAGAAAAGTTTAAAAATTTAATTACAAATTGTTCTATTTCTTAAAATTAAATAAAGTTTAGTAATATTGTTTACTCTTTTGTGAGGAAATTTTAGAGCAATAAAAGGAATAATAATGCGCATCAACGAAACCTTTAAAATGGCATTACCTAGTATTTGTCAGTTATCTAAATTGAATTTAAAACCTTAAAGCATTACAACTAAAGTATTAAATATTTTAACTAACATGCTCTTTTCTTCTAATTTACTTAAGAAAGTTAAAATTGTAATTCATAAATAAATTTGTTAAACGTATTATTATAATTTGTATTAATTTTAATATAAGGATAATTTCCTTCTTACCGGAAAGCCTAAATGCCTCAGCCTCCAATTCGGAAAATAAAATTGACTTTGGCATTTACAAAATATGTTGATAAATGATAAAAATTAGAAAAGTAAAAATTTATTAGTTTTAATTAAAAATCAGTTTATTCTTTTTCTTTTATTATTGAATTGATTGACTAAGAGGATGGGTAAAACTATGAATTATTGTATTTCAAACGTAAATAAATTAAAACACCTTTATTTAGTCTGTTCCATTTTTTCTTTCCATTAGAATATGAATTACCTATTTTTACAATTACTTTCAATACAAACAATAGAAGTTCTATACAGATTGATAACAATTACTACGAAGCACGCAACCATAGATTTCCTTTAGTTCCATCCGTATTAAAGATAAAAATTTAAAACACAAATTGAAAAAGTTCGTTTCATGCGATTTATTGTGTTCAATGGCTGACTATCATTTTACTGATTCTTGAATCAAATACTAAACCAAGGTATAATTTTCACAAATTTGTACAATCGTAATTTATCTATCCAGACATAGAAATTAATAACATTGACTAGAATATTTACTTTACTAACAGTAAACTATTAATGAAATTCTTAATCAAAACATCTTAAAATTATTGCTTTAGTAATTAAAATTTATGTTTAATTTTTATACGCCAAAATGATAAGAGTAATAAAAATTGAAATTAAAATCTCAATAGATATTGTACGAGAAACATATTAGTGCCCTTAGGGTAGCAAAATACAAAATGTTAACTGTTAATTATCTCCATGTTACTTGTCAAGATTGTATTTACGAAAAGAATGATTATTAATTAATGTAAAAAGACATGCAACCTCTCAGGGCATTCTTAATAATCGATTTGAAAAGTCCTTAATAAAGTGTCGTTAAATCCAATGTTGCATTTACCGGGTAATAAAATGTCATACTTATTTTTGAAAAATGAAAATGAGTTTGGTACAAGGGACGTTCATTCTAATTTAATTTAATTGGAACGGGTGTGCTTGAATATATACAGGTTTAAGTGTATTCTTTGGTAAACTTTCTTACAACCGGTATTTAACGCAAGTGTAACGTTTCAAAGTTTCGCTATTATCAGAAAGTTTTAATTAAACTAAAACTTCTAATAAGAAAGTGAAAAATATACTCTTAAAATAATTATTTTCATTTATTCTTACTGTGATAATGTATACTGCAGTATTTGCGGTAAACAGACGAAGACATCAAACGTCAAAAGGAAATAACAGTTTATGATAAAACGAGGCGGTTGCAAATGTCGATTTATATATTAATTTTGAAGCTTGAAAAAAGTAAAGTACACGTGCATGCATGTAATTCCTTAACTAAAACTATCGGCGTATGTTATAAAGGAACAGCAAATTTAGTAAAGAAAAATGAACGAAACGAAAAGCTAGATTTGACGATTGACGAATAAAGTTTATTGTACATTTTACTTTTAAACTGTAGAAAAATTGTATATCATTACACACGTGAATAATTTTAAAAATTAGCTATACGAGTAGCCAATAGTATATTAAGAAACAAGTTTCATAAGACGCGTTTTTATCGCATGAGGCCAAGTTTAGAAAACGACCCCAAGTTTTTTACGAATGCGATAAAGGTCTTATGAAACGAGTTTCTTATACTATTTTTTTCTATTTTGCGTATTTGTGTTGAAAATTTTGAAAAAATGTAAATTCCATTTGTCACCTTATTTCATAATTTTGAATGTAGGTTGGCACCAGTGGTATTTGGTTGTTTGAGTTCGATACAAATATAGGGTATTAAAACTATTATTTGTTACTAATTCATTTCAAACTACCTTATAAATATGTTCTCAATAGAAGTTGTGTACTATATACATTACAATCGGAATAAAATTACACTATACTATGTAATAATATAATGGGAATTTTCTCTTAACGTTATACCGATACAACTGAAAGTAAATATTCCATACTTATAATATACTATGTAAACTTAATAATTTACACTCAAGTGAAGTTATCAAGGTTAAATGAAGGTTATATTTTACGCAAAAGATGTAATCCGCTTAATCTAAAAGCATATTGACGCTTTATCTTGAAACACAATAAAAAAGAGAAATCGTCCATATTCGGTTTTGGTCATCTTAATCATTGCAATACATTAATCAGGAATAATTCAATACAAAGGATACCTATATACACAAGTCAAATAAGAATAGGTTATGTTACATTAACGTTTACATACATCAATAAAGAACATTAGTTTACATACCAACATCAAGAAAAAAAATGTTAGGTTACTAAACTTTAAAGTCAAACATTAAAACACCCGTTTTAGTGTCATAATGTACATATTAAACATGCAAAATACAAAATATATATTATATAATCTAATTTACAACCTAAAACCTAATAGTACCGTAGAATAAAATAAATATTAATAGTTTGTGCATAACATTCTCAAACAAAGCGTTCAAATTTATTTGTTTGTGGCGTGAACTAATGCAAATATAAACAAAACAGATAAACCACAAAACCAACAAAAGGAGTATGGTAAAATCAGATATTTAACCCTTTAACTACATATGTGTATATATATATATATATATATATATATATATATACAAAATTGTTTGTCTAAACCTAAAAACATAAAAATCGAAATAGTTGTACCAATGCTGACATACTTATCTATGATCTATGTGTGATTATTTACATACATAACAAAAGCAGTTTCAGAGGGGTTAAAGGAGATAATTACCCCAAACCACGGTGTTCTCCAATACCCGTTTTTTGGGGAAATTTTTAACCAATTTCACATAGATATTATGTAAAAAATCTGTTGTGTCACCACAGAACTTTACCAGTGAGCATCTTGCACAACCAAATTTGATAAAATCTATTGTATGGATCAAAGTTTTCGTTATGTAAATTGTTGCAACAACAAAATGTTGTTATGGGTTATTTTTGAGATGTAAAAACAAACCAAAAAAGCAAAATAAATATTTAATTTATATATATATATATATATATATATATATATAATATATATATATATATATATATATATATATATATATATATATATATATATATATATATATATATATATATATATATATATATATATATTAATTTTTTTTTTTCATCTTGAAATTTTTTATCGCGACCGGTACTTTCTCTTGCAGGGCCGGAAAGTAAAATACGTTCGGTAATCAAATTATCCCCCCTAAACTTAAGTTTAAATCCTCCCGTAGTACATACACATTTATCTATCAGATTACAAATACCTTCTCTAACAAATACATACAAGGCGATTTATTTATGTTGACAGCGATTATATCAACGACTGATATATTTTTTAGTATTGTTAATTTCTGTCATTTATCATTTCAATATTATAAACAAAAAAAAATGTTTTATCACAACTAGCTTTTTTTTTACAAAACATACCAATAAGTAAATTAACTATATCTCAAAAATCAACAAATCTGAAACAACAAAATGAAAAAAGAATTATGTACAGTTTGAACATTTTTACTGCCTATGTAGTCAAAAATTATTTCTGGTGTGATAAATTTTGTAACATTCCCCATATAAAATCCTACTTTACACACAAGGCTCCGTTTTTTTTTTCACGTCGGTCAGTATTGCAAAAGACATATGTCTACTCCAGTAGGTGGAACACTTTCGTGAGAATGCCATTACATGAAACGTACTGCAGCTAAACGATCGATTGCTTCCATACTCTGCCGCCCCGGTCTAATTGCAGTCAGGGTTCCATGTTCTTTCAAAATCTGCTTCACTGCATTTCTAATAAATATATTTAACCGTATAGAACTTCTTCCTGTTTTTACAAGGAATATGCTGTATGCATTTAGCATGGCGACATCCACCAAGTGAAAAATTATTTCCTGTACCATTTGACCGATTTTCGGACACATTCCACTGTAGGTTATTGCATATCACATTTATCAATCACTCGCATGTTTTGAGCGTAGTCTATTACACTGTCGGGTTTCAAAATTGGCACGATGATCTACTTTACCGCTATTCTCCATTACTCCCTTGCCCATTACGCATGTATTTCCATCGCACCGACGCACAGACATACGAACGGCAGAACGGAGGCACGGGGCACAGCCGCACGGACGCACGGGCAAACGGACGCAACACACACCCAAACAACCGCAAGCACAGAACACCGGACACAAGGACTCATGGACACACCGACACACGGACACACGGACACCCGGACACACGGTCACACGGACACAGGGACACACGGGCACACGGCCACACGAACACACAAACACACGGACACACGAGCACACGGACACACGGACACTCAGACACACGGACAGACGGACACCCAGACACACATACACACAGACAAACAGACACAAAGACACGCAAGCACAGACACAGTCACCCAGACACCCAGATACATAGACACACAGACACACAGGCACACAACACACAGACACAAACAGACACAACACACAACACACAGACACACAGAACACAAACAGACACACAGACACACAAACACACAGACACACAACACAACAACACAGACACACAGAACACAGACACACAGACACAACACAGACACACAGACACAGAAACACAGACACACAGACACAAGACACAAACAGACACACAGAACAGACACACAGACAAACAGAACACAGACACACAGACACAGACACAAGACCAAACAGACACACAGAACCAGACACAGACCAACTACAGAAACCAGACACAGACACAGAAACAGAAAACACAGACACAGACACACAGAACACAGACACCCAAAGACACAAACAGACACCAAACACAGACACAACACACAGAACACAGACAACAGAAAAGACACACAGACACAAACAAACACAGACACACAGACACAGACACACAGACACACCACAGACAGAACAGACACACAGACACACAGACACACAGACACAAGACACACAGACACAGAACACAACACAGACACACAAACACAGACACACAGAAAACACAGACACAAGACACACAGACACACAACACACAGACACACAGACAAGAACACAGACACAAGACAAACAAGACACACAGACACAGACACACAGACAAGACACACAGACCAAACAAACACACAGACACACAGAACACAACACACAGAACAAGACACAAGACACAAACACACAGACACAAACACAGACAAGAACACAGACACAGACACACAGACACAAGAACAAACACACAGACACACAGACACACAGACACAAGACAACAGACACACAGACACACAACACAGACAAACAGACACAACAGCAACAAGACACAAGACACAGAACACAGACACACAGAACACAGACACACAACACACAGACAAACACAGACACAGACACAAACAAGACACACAAACACACAGAACACAACAGACACACAGACACAGACACAAAACCAGACCAAACACAAAAAGGACACAGACACACAGACACAAGACACAAGACACACAGACACACACAACAAGACAAGACACACAAGACACACAACACAAGACACAAGACAACAGACAAACAACACAACACACACACAAGACAAACAAACAGACACAAGACACAAGACACAAAACAATGCATAACCACAAACCAACACACAAGACACAGACAACAAAACACAAACAAGACACAAGAACACAGACACAGACACAGACACACAGACACAACACACAGACACAAGACACAACAACAACAAGACAAGACACACAGACACAGAAACACAGACACACAGACACAAAACACAGACACAAACAACACACAGACAAACACAGACACACAGAACACAGACACAAAACACACAAAGACACAACACAAACACAGACACAACAAAACAAGACACAACAGAACACACAGAACACACAGACACAAACAGACACACAGAACACAACAAACACAGACAAAGAACAAGACACAAACACAAACACAGACACACAGACACACAGACACAAGACACAAAAACACAGACACCAAAGACACAAGACAACAGCACAAGACACAACACACAGACACAAACAGACAAACACAGACACACAGACACACAGACACAAGACAAAACAACACACAACACACACACAGACACCAACACAACACAAAGCCACACAGACACAAACACAGAACACAGACAAGACACAAACAGAAACAGACAAAAGACACAGACAAGACACAGACAAACAACACACAGACACACAACACAGACACACAGACACAAACAAGGCAACAGCACACAGACACAGAAAACACAGACACAAGACACAAGAACACAGACACACAAACAAACAAGACACAACACAGACACACAAAAACACACAACACAAACACACAGACACACAGACACAGACACACAGACACAAGCACACAACACAGAACACAGACACAAAAGAACAACACAAGACACACAGACACACAGACAAACAAACACAGACACACAGACACACAGACACACAACACACAGACACAGACACAACAACACACAGACACACAGACACACAGAAACACAGACACAGACAACAGAACACAGACACACAGACACAAACACAGAACAGACACAAACACAGAACAACCAGACACAAGACAAAACACAGCAACAGACACACAACACAAAACAAGACACACAGACACAAGAACAAACACAGAACAAAAGACACAAACAAGACACAAGACACAGACACAGACAACAGACACAGACACAAGACACAGACAAACACAGACCAAAACCAAAACACAGACAAACACAGACACACAGACACAGAAACAAACACAACACACACAGACACAGACACAGACACAACACAACAACAACACACAGACACACAGACACAGAACACAGACACACAGACACACAGACACACAGACACACAACACACAGAAACAACACAGACACACAGACACAACACAAACACAACACACAGACACACAGAAACAACACAAGACACAGACACCAAGAAACAACACAGACACACAGACACAAGACACAAAAGACACACAGACACAGACACACAGCCACAACAAAACACAGACACACAACACAAGACACACAGACACACAGAACAACACAAGACAAACACAGGCACACAGACAAACACGACAACAGACACACAGACACAAGACACACAGACACAAGACACACAGACACACAGAACAACACAGACACACAGACACACAGACACACAGACACACAACACAAGACAACACAGACACAAGACACAGACACAAGAAAAACAGAAAGACACAACAGACACAACACAAGACACAAGACACAGAACAAGAACACGCAAGACACACAGAACACAGCACAAACAAAGACAACAGACACAAACAAGACAACAACACAGACACACAGAACACAGACACACAGAACACAGACACAACACAGAACAAGACACACAGAACAAACACAGACACAAGACAAGCACAGACACAAGACACACAACACACAGACACAGAACAACACAGACACAAGACACAGACACACAGACAAAGAACACAGACACAGAACACAGCACACAGACACACAGACACAACAGACACACAGAACACAGAACACAGACACAGCCACAACAGACACACAGACAAACACAGACACAACACAACACACAAACACACAGACACAAGACACACAGACACACAGAACAACACAGAACAGACACACAGAACAACACAGACAAGACACACAGACACCGACAACAGCACACAGACACACAGACAACAGACACACAGACAACAGACACACAGACACACAGACACACAGACACACAGACACACAGACACACAGACACACAGAAACAAACACAGAACACAACACAGACACAACACAAAAACAACACAGACACACAGACACAAGACACACAACACACAGACACACAGACACAAGACACACAGACAAAACAAAAGACACACAAGACACACAGACACAGAACAAACACAGACACACAGAACACAGAACACACAGACACACAGGCCACAGACACACAGACACACAGAACACAGACACACAGAACACAGAACACAGACACAGCACAGACACAAGACACCAAGACACACAACAAAACAGAACACAACCAAAGACACACAGCCACAGACACACAGACACAAGAAAACAACACAGACACACAGACAAGACAACAGACACACAGACAACACACAACACAGACACAACAAACACACAGACACACAGACACAAACACAGACACACAAACACAACACAAGACACAACACAGAACACAGAAAGACACAGACACACAGACACACAGACACAAGCACACAGACACACACAGAACACAAAGACAACAACACACAGACAAAGACACACAGACACAGACAAAGACACACAGACACAAACAAACACAGACACAAGACAACAGACAAAAACAGACACACAGAACACAGAACACATAGACACAGACACACAGAAACAACACAACACACAGACACAGACACACAGACACAAGACAACAACACACAGACACACAACACACAACACAAACACAAACACAGACACACAACACACAGACACACAGACACAAGACACAGACACAAGAAACACACAGACACAAGACAACAAGAACAAGAACAAGACACAAACAGACACACAGCACAAACAGACACAAGACACAAACACAACAACAGACACACAACACACAGACACAGACACAACACAGACAACAGACACAAACAGACACACAGAACACAGACACAAACACAGAACACAGACAACAGACACAAGACACACAGACACACAGAACAAGACACAAGACACAAGACAACACAACAAAACACAAACACAGACAAAGACACAAGAAACAACACAGACACACAGAACACACAAGACACAAGACAAAACACAGACACAGACACACAGAAAGACACAACACAGACACACAGACACACAGACACACAGACACAAGACACACAGACACACAAACACAGACACACAGACACACAACACACAGACACACAGAACAAACACAAGACACACAGACACAAGACACAGAACACAGAACAAGACAAAGACAAAAAACAAGACACAAACACAAGACACAACAAGAACAAGACAAGACACAAGACACACAGACACAGACACACAGACACACAGACACAACAAACACAAACACAAACAAGACACAAACCAAAGACACAGACAACAGACACACAGGCCCACAAGAACACAACACAAGACACAGACACACAGACACACAGAAACAACAAACACAACACAGACACACAGAAACACAGACACAGAAAACACACAGACACACAGACACACAGACAAACACAGACACACAGAAACACAGACACACAGACACAGACACACAGACACACAGACACACAGACACACAGAACAACACACAGACACAGACACACAGAAACAAACACAGAACAAGACACAGACACAAAGACAAGACACACAGCACACAGAACAAGACACAAGACAAAGACACAAGACACACAGACACACAGACACACAGACACAGACACACAACACACAGAACACAGCCAACAAGACACACAGAACACAGACACAAAAGACACACAGACACAGAACACAGACACACAACACACAGACACAAGACACACAGACACACAGAACACAGACACACAGACACAGACACACAGACACACAGACAAGACACAGACACACAGACACAACAACACACACAGACACACAGACACAGACACACAGACACAACAACAACACACAGACACAAACACAAACAAACAAGACACACAGACACAGACACAAGACACAAGACACAAGACACAAAAAAAGACACAGACACACCAAACACAACACAACACAGACACACAGACACAAGACACACAGACACAAGACACACAGACACAGAAAACACAGAAAAACACAGACACACAGAACACAGACACACAGAACAACACAGAACACAGACACACAGACACAAGACACACAGACACACAGACACACAGACACAAGACACAAACACAGAACACACAGAACAAACACAAAAACACAGACACACACACACAGACAAGACACACAGACACACAGACAAGACACAAGACACAGACACAGACAAACACAAGACACACAGACACAAACAACAGAACACAGACAAACAGACACAGACAAAAGACACAGACACATAACACAAACACAAGACACAAGACACAAACACAAGCACACAGACACACAGACACACAGAACAAGACACACAACAAACACAACACAAACACAAAGACACAAACACAACAAACACACAGACACAACAAACAACAGACACAAACAGACACAGAACACAGACACACAGACACACAGACACAAACACAGACACAGAACACAGAACAGACACAAACACACAGACACAACAGAACAACACAGACAACAAAGACACAGACACAAACACAGACACACAGACACACAGACACAAGACACAGACACACAGACACACAACACAACACAACACAGACACAAGAACACAGAACAGACACACAGACAAACAAAAGACACAGACACACAGAAAAACACAGAAACACAACACAGAAACAACACAGACACACAGAAACAAACAGACAAGAACAGACACAGAAACACAACAGACACACAGAACACAGAACAGACACAGAACAGACACACAACACAGCACAACACAGACACACAGACACACAAAGACACACAGAAACAACACAGCACAAGACACACAGACACAAGACACACAGAACACAGACACAAGACACAAGACAACAGACACAAAAAGACACACAGAACAACACAGACACACAGAACACAGAACACAACACAAGACACAAACAAGACACAGACACAAGACACACAGAACACAGGACACAGACACACAGACACACAACACAGACACACAAACACACAGGCCCACACAGACACACAGACACACAGCACAAGAACAACACAGACACACAGACAAACACAAGAAAGACACAAGACACAGACACAAGACACAGCACACAGAAACAGACACACAGACACAGAAAAGACACAAACAAACACACAGACACACAGACACAGACACACAGACACAAGACACACAGACACAAGACACACAGAAAACAATCACACAGACACACAGAAACACACAGACAAAGAACACGACACACAGACACAAACACAAGACACAGAACACAGACACAAGACACACAGCACACAGACAACACACACAGACACAAGACAACACAAACACAGACACACAGACACAAGACACAGACACACAGACACAAACAGAACAACACAGACACACAGAACAAACACAAACACAGACACAAACACAGACACACAGACACAAGACACACAGACACACAGACACACAAACACAGAAACAACACAAGAACACACAGACACAGAACACAACACAGACACAAGACACAGACACACACACACAGACAACAGACAAACACAAGACAAGACACACAACAACACACAGACACACAGACACAGACACAACACACAGACAAAAAAGACACAAACAAGACACAAACACAGACACACAGAAAACACACAGAACAAGAACAGACACACAGAACAGACACACAACAAACAACAGACACACAGAACACAGACACACAGACACAGACACACAGACAAACACAGACACAAGACACAGAACACAGACACAGACACACAGACACACAGACACAAGACACACAAACAACACAGACACACAGACACAGACACACAGAAACACAGACAAACACAGACACAACACACAGACACACAGACACACAAACACAGAACAGACACACAAACACAACACACAGACACACAGACACACAGACACAGAACACAACACAGACACACAGAACAACACAGAACAGACACACAGACACACAGACACAACACAAACACAGAACACAACAAGACACAGACACAAGAAAAACAAAAGACAACAGACACACAGACAACACAGACCACAGAAACAACACAGACACACAGACACCAGACACACAGACACACAGGAAACACAGAACACAGACACACAGAACAAACACAAACAGACACACAGACACACAGACACAAGACACAGACACACACACAGAACAACACAAGACACACAGACACACAGACACACAGAACAGACACACAGAAACACAGACACAACACACAACACAGACACACACCAACACAGACACAAAAACAAGACACAAGACAAAAAACACAAGACACAGACACAAGACACACAGAACACAGAACAAGACACACAACAACACAGACACACAGACACAAACACAACACAACAACACAGACACACAGACAACAACACACAGACACAGACACACAGAAACAACAACACAGACACAAGAAAAACAGACACAAGAACACAGACACACAGACACACAACACAGACACACAGACACAACAACAACAGACACAAACCAAAACACAACACAGACACACAACACAGACACACAGACACACAGAACAACACAGACACAAACACAGACACAAAACAAAGACACACAGACAAAGACACAAGCACACAGACACACAGACAAGACACACAGACACACAGACACAACAACACAAGACACAAGACACACACAACACACAGACACAAGAACACAAGACACAGACACACAGACACACAACACAGACACAAACACAGACACGCCCAGAACAAACACAGACACAAAACACAGACACACAGAACACAGACACACAGACACAAAACACAGAACACAGACACAGACACAGACACAACAAGACACAGACACACAGACACACAGACAACAGACACAGACACACAGACACACACACAGACACACAGACACACAGACACAGACACACAGACACAGACACACAGAACACAGACACACAGAAACAACACACAGACAAGACACACACAACACACAACACACAGACACACAGACACAAACACACAGACACACAGACACACAGACAACAACACACAGAACACAGACACAAGACAACAACACACAGACAAGACACAGACACACAGACAAGACACACAGACACAAACACAGACACAAGAACAAGACAAAAGCACAAGACACATAGAACACAAACAACACACAGACACACAGACACACAGAACACAGACACACAGGCCCCAAACACAGACACACAGAACAACACAGACACAACAGAACACAACACAGACACACAGAAAACACAAGACACAAGACACAAACAGAACACAACAACACAAGACACAAAACAAGACACACAGAACAAACACAGACACAAGAACAAACAAGACACACAGAACCCAAAAAAGAACACAACACAGAAAAACACAGACACAAGACACAAGACACACAGAAACAAACACAGACACACAGACAAAACAGACACAAGACACAAACAGACACAAGACACACAGACACAAGAACACAGACACGCCAAAACACACAGACACACAGACACACAGACACAAGACACACAGACACAACACAGACACACAGACACACAGACACAACAAGACACAACAAGACACAACAAAGACAAACACAGACACACAGAAACAACACAGGCCCACAGACACAAGACACACAGGCACAAACAGAACAAACAAACAAAGAAACACACAGACACAAGACACACAGACACACAACACACAGAACACACAGACACAAACAACAGACACACAGACACAACAAGACACACAGACACAAACACAGACACACAGACACAAACACACAGACACACAGACACACAGACACACAACACAAACAAGAACCAACACAGACACACAGACACACAGACACACAGACACACAACAGAACACAGACACACAGACACACAGACACAAGACACAGACACACAGACACACAGACACACAGAAACACAGACACAGAACCAAACACAGACACAACAACAAACAAGACACACAGAACACAGACACAGACACAAACAGACACAAGACACAAGACACACAGACACAAACAGAACACAGCACACAGACACACAAACAACAGACACAACAACAACACAGACACACAGACAAGAACACAGACACACAACAACACAGACACACAGAACAACACAAACACAGACACACGCCACAGAACACAGACACAAGACACACAGACACACAGAACAAGAAACAGACACACAGACACAAACACAAACAGAACACACAACAACACACAGACACACAGACACAGACACACAGAACACACAGACACAAGAACAAACACAGACACAAGACACACAGACAACAGACACACAAACACACAGACACACAACACAGACACACAGACACACAGACACACAGACACAGACACACAGAACACAGACAAAGACACAACAACACACAGAACACAGACACACAGACACAGACACACAGACACACAGACACACAGACACACAGACACACAGACACACAGAACACAGACACACAGAACAAGACACAAGACACACAGACACACAGACACAGACACAGAAACAACACAGACACACAGACACAAGACACAGACACACAGACACAAGACAACAGACACACAGACACAAGACACAAGACACACAGACACAAACACAAACACAGACACAGACACACAGACACACAGACACAGACACACAGACAAAACAAACACAACAAAGACACAAACACAGACACAAGACACAACAAGACAACAGACACAAGACACAACACACAGACACAAAAACAGACACAAACAACAACACAACACACAGACACACACAGACACACAGACACAAGAAAACACAGAACACAGACACAAGACACAAGAAAAACACAGACACAAACACACAAACACAGACACAAGACAAAACAGACAAGACACACAGAACACAGACACAAACAAGACACAAGACACACAGACACAAGACAAGACACAAGAACAAACACAGACACAAACAAGACAAACACAAGACACAAACAAAAAAACACAGACAAACACAGACACACAGACACAACACACAAAGACACACAGAACAAACACAGACACAGACACAAACACAAACACAGACACAAGACACAAACAGACACAAAGAACAACACAGACACACAGACACAGACACAACAACACACAGACACACAGACACAGACACAGACACAAGACACAAAACACAACAAGACACACAGACACACAGACACAAGACACAAACAGACAAACACAGACACAAGACACACAGAACAAGAACACAACACACAGACACACAGACACAAGACACAAGACACACAGACACAACACACAGACACACAGACACAAGACACAGACACACAGACACAAGACACACAAACAAACACAAACACAGACACACAGAACACAGACAAACACAAGACACAGACACACAACACAAGACACACAGAAACACACAGACACACAGACACAACACAAACACAGAACACAGAACAAACACAGACAAACACAACACACAGACACAACAAGACACACAGACACACAGACACAGACACACAGAAACAAACAGAAACAAACACAGACCAAGACAAACACAAGAACAAACACAGACACAGACACACAAGAACACAGACACAAGACACACAGACACAGACACACAGACACACAGACACAAACACAGACACACAGACACACACAGACACAAACAAAAACACACAGACACCAAAAACAGACACACAGAACAACACAAACACAGACACACAGACACACAAACACAACACAAGACACACAGACACACAGACACAACACACAACACAACACAAGACACAACACAGACACAGAACACAGACACAGACACACAGACACAGAACAGACACACAACACACAAACACACAAGACAAAAACAGACACACAGACACACAGAACACAGACAACAACACACAGACACACAGACACAAGACACACAGAACAACACAAACACAGACACAAAACAGAACACAAACAGACACACAGACACACAGACACACACAACACACAGACACACAACACAGACACAAGACACAAACAGACAAGACACACAGACACACAGAAACACACAGACACACAAACACAAACAGACACAGACACAAGACAAAGAACAAGAAACACAGACACAAGACACACAGACACAGACCCAAAACACAGACACACAGACACACAGACAAACAACAACACAGACACAAGACACACAGACACAAGACACAAGACACACAGACACACAGACACACAGACACAAGACACAACACACAGACACACAGACAAAACAACACACAGAAACAACACAGACACAACAGACACACAGACACAAGAACACAGAACACAGACACAAGAACAAACACAGACACACAGACACAGACACAAACAGACACAGAACACAGACACACAGACACAACACACAACAACAACACAGACACACAGAACACAGAAACACACAGACACAACACAGAACAAACACAGACACACAACACACAGACACACAGACACACAGACACAGACACAAGACACACAGAACACAACACAAGAACACAAGACAAACAAGACAAAGACACACAGACACACAGACACAACACAGACAACAGAACACAAGACACAGACAAAACACAGACACAAGACACACAGACACAAGACACACAAACAAACACAAACACAGACAACAACAAAGACACAAGACACACAGACACAGACACACAGAACACAGACACACAGACACACAGACACAACAAAACACACAACACACAAACACAGACACACAGACACAAGACACAGACACACAGACACAGAACAACACAGACACACAGACACACAGAAACAGACACAAGACAAACACAGACACACAGACACACAGAACACAAACACAACACACAGACACAGACACACAGAAACACAGACACAAACAAGACACAAACACAGACACAAACACAGACACAAGACACAAACACACAGACACACAGACACACAGACACACAGACAAACACAAACAAACACAGACACACACAACAAGACACACAGAACAAACACAGAACACAGACACAGAACACAGACACACAGACACACAGACACACAGACACACAGACACAGAACACAGACACACAGACACACAGAACAAACACAGACACACAGACACAACACAAGACACACAGACACACAGACACACAGAACAACACAAACACAAACACAGACAAAGACACAAGACACAGACACACAGACACACAGAACACACAGACACACACAGACACACAACACACAACACACAAACACAACACACAGACACACAGACACACAACACAAACAAACAAGACACACAGAACACAGAAAAACACAGACACAACACAGACAACACACAGAACACAGACACACAGACACACAACACACAGACACAGACAACAGACACAAACAACAGACACACAGACACAGAACACAGACACACAGACACAAACACAAGAACAACACAGACACACAGACACACAGACACACAACAAGAACACAGAACACACAGACACACAAGCACAAGACAACAAACACAGACCACCAAAAACGAAAACCCCGCCCAAAACCAGCACCAACCACAGACAACAAAAGACCACGCCACAGCCAAACACACGAACGCCAAACAAAAGACACCAACCACAGACACACGACACAAGACCAGACACAGACACACAGACACAAACCCGACACCACAGAACACAGACCAAACAAAAAACCAAAAACACCCCAAAACAACAAAGACACAAACACACAAACACAGACACACAGACACACAGACAACAGACACAAAGAACCCACACAGACACACAGAAAAACAAGACACAGACACACAGACACAGACACACAGAACACACAGACACAACCCAAAAAAAGACACAGAACAAACACAAACACAGACACACAAACACAGACACACAACACACAACAAACCACAGACACACAGACACACAGACAAAACAGACACACAAACAAAAAGAAACCCAAACCCAAAAAACAACAACAACACAACACAGACACAGACACACAACACACAGACACACAGACAACAGACACACAGACCCCAACACAACCCGAAAACCAAGAAAAAACCAAGACACAACACAGAACACAACACAGACACCAGACACAACACACAGACAACCAACGAAAACCCAACGCAAACCCAAAACCCGCACAACCAAACCCCCACGAAAAAACAAAAACAGAAAAAACCCCCAACAACCACACACACGCACCAACACACAACACAAACACACAGACACGACCACAGACACAAACACCCAAACAGACACAGACACACAGACAAAAAAGGACCCAACCGACACAGACCAACGACCAACCGAACACACAACACACGACACACAACACACAGAACACAGGGCCCCACGACAACGAAACCCCAAAACCAAGAAAACAAAAACAACAAACCCAAAAAAACCCCACCCGACACAAAAAACACAGACACACAGACACACAACACAGACACACAGACACAACACACAACACAAACACACAGACACACAGACACCCAAAACAGACACACAACACAAGACACACAAGACACCAACACAAAACACACAGACACAGACACAGACACACAGACACCAGACCCACAGACACAAAGACACAACAAAAGACACACAGAACAAGAACACAGAAAAACCAAACACAGACACACAAAACAAAAAAAGGCACAAGGGAAAACACAAGAAAGACACCCAAAAACAAACAAAAAAAACAGAAACACAAACAACAGAAACAACAACAGACACAAAAGACACAGACACAAACAACAAGACCCCAAAAACAAGAAAACACACAAACACAACACAGACACACAGACAACAACAACAAACAAGACACAAGACACAGAACACAGACACAAACAAAAAAAACACAGACCAAACACAGACAAACACAAGACAAACCCAAACAAAACACACAGACACAAGAACACAGCACAAACACAGACACAAAACACAAAAAAAACCCCCCAGAAAACAAAACAAGACACAAGACACAGACACAAACAAACAACAACAAAGACACCAAGACACAAAACAAACAAGAAAAAAGAAAACAAAACAACAAACACAAAAAAAAAGACAAAAAACAAACAGACCCAAACACAGCACAAACCAAAAAAAACAAAAAAAAAACAAGAACCAAACCAAACAAAAACAAAAAAAAAAAAAAAAAAAAAAACCCCAAAAAAAACACAGACACACAACAAAAAACAACACAACACAGAAAACAAAAAAACCAAACAACAAACACAACAAACAAAACAGAACAGAAAACAAAAAAACAACAAAACAAACAGACACACAGACAAAAAACACAGACACAAACAAAGACACAGAACACAGACACAAACAAAACAACAAAAACACAAGACACAAGACACACAGACAAACAACAAACAAGCACAAAAAAAACAAGAACCACAACAAACACAAGACAAAGACAAGACAAAAAAAAAAAAACCAAGGCCCCAAGACACAAGACAACAGAACAAAACAAACACAGACAACAACACAACAAACAAACACAAACACAACACAAGAACACAACCAAACACAGACACACAACAAACAACCAGAACACAGAACACAGACACAAAACAAGACAAACACACAGACACAAACCCCAAAAACACAGACACAAACAACAACACACAGACAAGACACAGAACACAGACACAGACACAAGAACAACAAAACAAAACCCACACAGACACAGAAAAACCAAGACAAAACCCAAACAAAAAACAACAAAAAAAACACAAACAAGACACACAGAACACACAAAAACAAAACAACCCCAAAAAAACAACAAAAAACAACACAGACCCCAAAACACAGAACAAGACCCAAAAACACAACACAAAAAAACCACAAACAAAACACAAGACACAAACACAGACACAAAACACAAACACAGACACACAGACACACAGAAACACAAGACAAAACACACAACACACAACACAGACACAACCCAACCAAACCCCAAAAACACACAGACCCCCAGACACACAGAAAAACAACAAAACAGACACAAAAAAGGGACAAAACCCCCAAAAAAACAAGCAACAAAACAAGACACAAACACACAGACACACAGACACAAGACAAAAAAGACAACAGACACAACAAAACAACAACAAACACAGACACAAGACACAACAAACACAGACACACAGACACAAAACCCCCCAAAAAAAACAACACACAGAACAGCACAAACAGACACCGCCAAACCAAACCCCCCCCCCAAACAAATCAAAAAAACCCCCCAAAAAAAAAGGGGCCACAAAAAAAAAACCAGCAAACGACCAAACCCAACCAAAACGAAACAACCACAAACACAAAACACGACAACCAAAAACCAAACACACAAACCGAACAGACAACCGACACAAGACAAGACACAGACAAAAAAAACCCCCGGGCAAACCCAAAAAAAAAACAAACAAAACAAAAAAAAAAACCAAAACAAAACCAAGACACAAGACAAAACCAAACCAAACACAGACACAAACAAACCAAGACACAAGACACAACAAGACACAGCACCAAGACACCCAGAACAAGACACAGACACCAACACCAAACACAAACAACAAACAACAGACACCAAGACACACAGACCAAACACAGACACACAGACACACAGAACAGACACACAGACACAAACAACACCAAGACCAAACCAAAACCAAACAACACAGACACACAGACACAGACACAAACAAACACAAACACAGACACAGACACAGACACCCCCAAAAAAAACACAGACAAACCACCAAGAACACAAACAAACACAGACCAAACAAACAAGACACCAACAACAGAACACAGACAACAAAACAAACAAGAACAGAATAACACAAACAAACACAACCCCCAAAAAACAAAAAAAAAAACCCCCAAGACAAAACACAAGACACAGAAAAAACAACAAAGAAAAACCCAAACAAAAAAACCAAGAAAAAAAAAAAGAAAAGCCAAGACCCGAAAAAAAGACCCAAAACACAGAACAAAACCAAACACCGAAACCAAAAAGAAAACAACCCCCCAAAAAAACACAGACAAAACACAAAACAGACACACAGACCACGACCACAGACACAGACACACAGACACAGGCACAGACACACGACACAAACAATACACAAACACAGACACCAGAACACAGACACACAGACACACAGCACACAGAACAAACACAGACACAGAACACAGACACACAGGAACACAGACACACAGACAACAGACCACAGACACACAGACACAAAGACACACAGAACACACAAGGCACACAGACACACAGACACACAGACACACGACACAGACACACAGCACAGACACAACACAACAGAAAACCACAACCCACAGACCCAGACACCAGACACACAGACACAAACACAGACACAGAACACAGAACAACACAGACACAAACAAGACACACAGACACACAGGCACACAGACACACAGACACACAGACACAACACCAAGACACAGACACAGACACACAGACACACAGACACACAACAACAGAAACACAGACACACAGACAACAGACACACAGACACACAGAACAGACACAGACACACAGACACACAAGACACAGACACCAGACACACAACACAAACAAGACACACAGACACACAGACACACAACACACAACAACAAGACACCAGCACCAGACACCAGACACACAGACACACAACACACAACACAGAACACAGAACACAGACACACAGACAACACAAACCACAGACACACAGACACAACAAGACACACAGACACACAGACACAAAACACAGACACAAGAACAACACAAACACACAGACACAGACACAACACAACAAGACACCAGACACAGACACACAGACACACAGACACACAAAACACAGACACACAGACACACAGACACACAGACACACGACACAACACAGACACAACAACAACACAGAACACAGACACAGACCAGAACACACACACAGACACAAAACACAGACACAGACACACAGACACACAGACACACAGACACACAGACACAGACACCACAGCACAGACACAGACACACAGACACACAGACACGCAGGCACGCAGACACGCAGACACGCAGACACACAGACACGCAGACACACAGACACACAGACACACAGACACACAGACACACAGACACACAGACACACAGACACACAGACACACAGACACACAGACACACAGACACACAGACACAGACCATACACATAATGCATATCGCTCCTTTCAGAGTTTGTATGCATGTTAAAAAATGAATAAGTCAAACTAATACATGCTACAAACATACAATTAAGCTTTAATTTGTAACTATCAACAACAGAGTTTGACAACAGCGCTTTGAAATTTGAATAAACATTAGGTATACACGAATCAATTGCCAAAGTGACACCAGCCTACCATTACATAGCTTTAATTGCAATTAAAAACAAGGTATCGCACAGGATATTGTTTTTTTTGTTCAGATTCTATTGGTTCTAGGAAAAAACTTTAAGATTTAATATTTTTAAAGAAACAGGTTTTTTAAGTAATGTTTTCATACTACAAAGCAGTCGGTACTTAGTCGCTTATTTTAAATGGATCACCCCGTATATTAATACATTTTTGGATTCTATGTCGAATTTTAAGGTAAGTTTGTTAAATAAATTAGATGCGAAATTTCAGTCGCTTTAAAAAGAACATTTTTCTAAAAAAATTGCCAGATGCGGTCTTAGTAGTAGCTCTTTAATTGTTCTGTTCCTGTCAAACAATTTGAATAAAACTTTGAGGTGTTGTACGCAAAGGTTTATTGCAACAGTCTGCAAAAAATGACATTTGTATTTTTCATAAAAATAAAATTAAGTAGTTTTTTTCGATTTACTCTTAAAGTATTAAATTTTTACACTTATGTTGTATATCGAATTTGAAAAAAATGACTTAGAAAATTTCTATTTGGCAAAAATGACTTTTGAATCACAAAATTATCAATTTTTATAATTTTGTGTAGTAACTTTTTCAAATATTTTTCTTTATTTCAATTCTCAATTATTTGGTTTCCATGGTGACCACGAACAAGGAATACTAGATTTAAGTATGTAGCTCATTTTTATCACCAATTTTAAAATTGGGACTTTTTTGATAATAAGTATGAAACTGTTGCGTTTAGGCAAATAAAGTTTTAAACAAACCTACCGTAATTTTTGACGTTAAATCGATCTGAGTAGTAAAAAATGGGGGTTTCCATTTGATTTTTTTGAGTAACTTGCATTTTTTGATAGTCAAGTTTAGACATTCATAATTTTATTTTTATTAAAAATACAAATGTCATTTTTTGCATACTGTTGCAATAACCCTTTGCCTACAACACTTCAAAGTTTTATTCAAATTGTTTGACAGGAACAGAACAATTAACAAGTTATTACTAAGACCGCATTTGTCAATTTTTTTTACAAAAATGGTTTTTTTTAGGAAACGACTGAAATTTCGTCTCTAGTTTATTTAACAAACTTACCTTAAAATTCGACATAGAATCCAAAAATGTATTAATATACGGGTGTTCCATTTAAAATAAGCAACTAAGTACCGACTTCCGGTATAACCGGAAGTGGTACGAACGTGAAAATATTTTAGATGAGTTAGCCCTAACATCATTACCCTATCACCAAATTTTCAAAATTATAGTAAGTTTTATTTAGCAGATAGTCATAGGATCAACTCCCAAAGGCGAACCCTGTATATATATATATATATATATATATATATATATATATATATATATATATATATATATATATATCTGTGGAAAAATTTTTTATTAATCAGGGAATCGGTCAAATAGTGGTATACAGGTATCCATTAACCAATTTAGAGAGTAATCCTCATTATATTTATATCGATATTTCGCTACTGATTTGGTAGCTTCATCAGGAATACTGAAAGTTAATGATAACAATTAATATTTGTACGTTCGTCAATCAAGGATAACTTACATATGTCGAGGTAATCACTAAAACTACTAAAAAACATACAACACAATTATCAATTAAAATTGATTAAAGTAATAATAAAATTACGGTCTAAAATACACTTGGAACAACCAAGTTATACGTATACATTTAATGCGACAGAATTTATGGCAGAGAAATAACGTTAGGAACCTGGATAAACTTATACGCGCCAAATTTAAAATTTTCTAAATTTTCTTATATACACAGTGAATCTTGTTTTATGTTATTAACTAAGTACAAAATTGTTATTAATGCAAAACTGCAATTATATATTATTTAAATGCTGTCAATATGTAGGTATGCAGGTAAAAAAAAAAATGAAAATAAAAATAAAAAAAAATACAAAAAAAACATTACAAGAAATTGATCCAGTTACTATTCAACAATAATTGTCCAAACAGTTTTTGAAGAGGTTAATTTACAACCATCCACAAACCAATTTTGACAAGAACAATAGTGACAATAGCAATGAAATAATTAAATTTAAAAAACTTCCGTATATAGAAGGTTTAACTCATTTAATAGAAAAAATTTGTAAAAACTTTCCAGTAAAAATTGCTAAATTTAACATAGACACGGTGTACAAACTTTTTAGTGTTACTAAAGACAAAACAAATAAATACAATAAAAGTGATTTAGTGTATTCCATTCCTTGTTCTCAATGTCAAAAGATATATGTTGGACAAACTACACAAAGACTAAGAAACAAAATTACCCAACATAAAAGTGACTGTAAGATTAAACCTAAAGCTTGTGCTCTCGCAAATCATGTCAATTTACATGACCATAACATGAATTTCGAGGAAACCAAAATTCTAAAATGTGAAAAAATAAAAAAAAGAGAAATGTGCCACATCAATCATCAACTTAACAGCATGAATGCAAACAGTGACGTGGAAAACTTGAGTAACCTATATACCTACATATTGTCAGCATTTAAATAATATATAATTGTAGTTTTGCATAACAATTTTGTACTTAGTTAATAACATAAAATAAGTTTCACTGTGTATATAAAGAAATTTAGAAAATTTTTAATGGCGCGTATAAGTTTATCAAGGTTCTTAAAGTTATCTCTCTCTCATAAATTCTGTCGCATTAAATGTATATAACTTGGTTATTCCATGTGTATTTTAGATCGTAATTTTATTATTACTTTAATCAATTTTAATTGTTAATTGTGTTAGATGTTAGTAATTAGTTTTTTAGTGATTACCTCGACATATGTAAGTTGTCCTTGATTGACGAACGTACAAATTTTAATTGTTGTCATTAACTTTGAGTATTCCTGATGAAGCTACCAAATCAGTAGCGAAATATCGATATAAATATAATGAGGATTACTCTCTAAATTGGTTAATTAATACCTGTATACCACTATTTGACCGATTCCCTGATTAATAAAAAAGTTTTTCAATTGTTGTCTTAACTACAACGGTGGTTGTAAGAGGTGTCGTTGATTTTAGATATATATATATATATATATATATATATATATATATATATATATATATATATATATATATATATATATATATATAACGGGTGTCCACTCACAAACTCGAAAATAGCCAATTATCATGTGTATTCGATGCTGAAGTTTTTGGCAATTATTGTTATAGTTCAGCAATACATTAATTAAATATTAAGTAATAAAAGTCTCAAATGATTTTTATTAAAAATGCAGAAAAAACAGCAGTAAGGCAAAACAAATTATAGTAAATATTCAAATAACTCCCGCTATGCCCTAGTCTGTTGTAACTATTTCGTACATTAGCTAACTGCCTGTCAGTAACTCTCTCAAATAATTATTATCTGGGTGGTCTTTTGTAAATTTTGCTTTTACGGTGTCCCCACAAGAAGAAGTCGCAAGGTGGCAAATCGAGAGACCTTTCTGGCCAATTTATAGTACCACCTCTACCAATCCTATGATTTGGAAATGAATTATTTAAAAAAATCTAAACATCTAAACCAAGATGCGGAGTAAAGCCGTCTTATAGGAACCAGATCTCCTGACCTATGTTACTAGTAGCCAATCTCACCGACATTCCTTAAATTATTCCCTAACTAAGCTTTACTTAAAGATAGGGAATGATTAAATATCTATTCTATTCGGTTGCGCCGTAATTTTTGATAGGTTCCTTATAGTGTTACTTTAGTCACAACCCGAAATAAAATAAAAACCGGTTATTTAGCAATTTTTTGATTTTTTGAGCTGTCAAAGTTCTATCAAATTCTAATTTCTAATTCTGTAATACATAAAACAGTTGAAGTCGTGTATTTAGTCATTACTACGAGACAAGGTAAGGTAATTATATTTAAGATAGTTCATTATGTTTAATATTGCAGATGGACAAAGATGACTCTAGTAAAAGGGTGCGAGGCAGTAATTACACCCTATTAAAGATTTAACACTGGAAACAGTAAGTCATAAGGCAGTATATGGGTTGAGTAACTGTTTTGATAGTGGTAATACTAGTGTATATAATATTGATACTAATATACCACTTATACAAAGCCAGTCAGCTGAAAACCACATCGTGGAAGATGACGAAAACAATGTTAATTGTTCTTTGCCTGCCCAGGAAGAAGACAACAATAATGTTTCCGAAACACTGGCAAATAGAAACGTACAATGGAAATGAATACGTCGACCAACTGCTCCGGCTGTAGTATTACACAGCAATGAGATCGCCAAGTATTATGCAGAATTAGGAAAGGAAAAACTGGCTCTGGTTAAATTAGAAAAGGAAATTTTAAAAAAGAAGTTAGAATGAATACCAATTAAGATGCAAAATTTTAGAAGCAGAATTAGAATTCAAGCGACAAAAACTCAATTATCTAAAGTTAATTTTTATTACTCCAGTTTTGAGTTGACATTATAATTTTGAAAATAATTTTGTATTAAATCATTCCTAACACTGAAACCATTACCACTGTACACCATCCTATTATCATGAGCATATTGAGGCATATTACATAGATTCATATAATATTGGATCAATTCTTTGTTATCAACTTCTAAAAGCGGCTCCACTGTATTTGCATTTCGTGCTATGTTATGCAAAATTGCTGTTGCCACTATAATACTGAGTGTTAAGTCAACACGTATTCTGCAACCGTAAGGCAATATGGGAATCTTCTTTTTTAGAGTTCCAAAAGTATTCTCTACTAAAACTCGAGTTTTCTTGTGCGCGGAATTGTAATTGTTTTCTACTTCATTCCTGGTTTCCAGTAAAGGGGTGAGAAGATAATTTTTAAGTGCATAACCACCATCGCTTAACAAGAAGCAATTGGGAAATTCGAGATTTTCAAATTTAGCTTTTAAGACACTGTTGTTAAAAATCGTCATGTTGTGAACAGATCCAGGTCATCGTACGACAATATCGATAATTTTGTATTGAGCATCTGCTACGGCCTGAACGTTAATAGAAAAATAACTTTTTCTGTTTCTATATATTTCAGCATTATTTCCGCCTTTATAAACAACATATTGTTAGAAATAATTATGATCGATACAATTTATTACCTGGTGAAATAATTTTTACATGTGTGCAATCAATTACTCCAACAACATTTGGAAATCTAGCAACTTCATAGAAAGCCTCTTTAGACTCAGTTATTGCTTGAGCATTTTTATGTAGCTTTATATATTCCTTGGTCAAAGTGCATATCGCATGACTGGCCCTTTTAACGACTCTGTTTACAGTAGTATGCCTCCGAAATACGACAGGCTTAGTTGATAACAACCGGTTGCATAAAAGCGCAGACAAATTAATAATTGATTAATTGGGGATATGCTATTGTTTCTGAAAATAAATAAAAGAACGTTTTGGTCAGGTGTATTAGCTAGGTTCTTGAAAAAAGGTATACTTATAAGTTGTGAATAAATTCTAATTTATCCTGTATTTTTGCTAACAAACTCTGAACTGTTTCTTTTTTCAGTCTAAAATGCTGAAAAAATAGTAAATCCGGCATTGAAGTGCAGTGGTCCGCTAGTTCTTAGACTTGTCTGGGAATTCCGTTATTTAGAATATCCCACACAATAATATCAAAAAATATATCGTCATCGTGTCTTAGAAAGAGAATGTTGTTCATATTACCAAACATTGCCATTATTGCCCTGTAGTTTTCACACGTGCGTAATATTTTAAAAATTAAAGCCACCGAATTTGACGGCTTTAATTTGTGGAATGCTTTTACATTTCAGTTGACGTTTAACTTTCGGTGCAACGCAATAAAGAACCTTTATTTTATTTTTCCACCATAATGTTCTTTATACGCCCCCAAATGTGTTAGTTCAAATATTTCAGTATCTAAATAACGATTAATTTTATAAGAAAAAGTGTAGCCATATTTTTAAAGCAGATTTAATTTTACACAGTTTCTTTATATAACGTAAGGTAAGTCCAAAACTTAATGAAATATGAATGAAATTGGTTAAACTGTATTATTGGTATCTTATAAAAGCGGGCGGCTTTGGACCTTTTTAAGTTAACGTTCATGTCCACTAATCTCTATCTGACGTAAAATTTTAAACGTCATTCTGACACAAATTATTGTTTTTGTTCCTACAATCTGCCTGGTTTCGTTATGATCGGATAAAAATGTTACATCTGGTGTGCTAAACCACAACACCTTCTAACCTACAAAATGGAATTTAAAAGGAATGACATAATTAAACTTTTTTGTAGGATAACTATGCAACACCTTCCATAAGAACATCAATACATATAGGCAACATTGTAAACGTAAAAACAATCATGTATGTCAAGCAGACGTGTAAAGCTTCATAGCAGACAGAGGTTAATAGACATCTAGATGTTAACTTAAATTAAAAGCAATCAAATAATTTTAATTTTAATTTTCTTAGGATAACTATGCAACGTCTTTTTTATACGTTCATAACAAAAACAGGCAACACTGTAAAAACAAGAACAGTAATCTAACAGAATGACGTTTAAAACTTCACGTTAGATAGAGAATAATAGACATAAATACATGTTAACTTAAAAAAAAATACAATACCGCTCGCTTCTATAAAAATATCGAATACACAGCTTCAGCATTTTCAATCATATTTATTTAATTTTTGTATTTATTTCGCATTACATTAAAAAACTGTATAAAGAAAATTTATGTAAAATTAAATTTTGTTTAAAAAATATGTCTACACATTTCTTATAATATTAATCGCTATTCAGACAATGAAAAAATTTGAACTAACACTTAAATTCTACCTTAGGAATTTTGTTTGCGCAAAATTACGCGTCGTATCAAAAATTGCAAAGAGCATAATTAATCGATACGTTTAAGGTCTATATCCTGGTATTTTTATATCTTTTAAATATGCAGCCGTTTTAGAAATATTTGATAAAAACCAAAAACTACACCTAATAAACCCCCTGGATTTATTTCAAAATGTAATCGTTATCGTGGATACATACATCCATACATACACACGTACACGCACACGCACACGCACACGCACACGCACACGCACACGCACATGCACACGCACACGCACACGCACACGCACACGCAGACACGCACACGTGCATACAAGCACACATCCACACACGCACACACGCACACACGCGCACACGCGCACACACGCACACACGCACACACGCACACACGCACACACGCACACACGCGCACACGCGCACACGCGCACACGCACACACGCACACACGCACACACGCACACACGCACACAGCAAACACGCACACACGCACACACGCACACACGCACACACGCACACACGCACACACGCACATACACGCACACACGCACACACGCACACACGCACGCCCGCTCCCGTCCGCACGTCCGCGACCGCCCGTTCTCACGCACGCACGCACTCGCCCACCCCACCACCCACCCACCAGCCGAACACCCGTCCGCCTGACCGACCGACCGCCCACCCGCCCGCCAACCCACACACAAGGTAGAAGTTATTATTAAAATTATTTTATTTCTTTTAAGTTTTTAAGTTTGCATCTAGATGTCTGTTAACCTCTGTCTGACAAAGTATTAAACGTCTGTTTGACATAGATTATTGTTTTTGTTTTTACAGTGATGCCTATTTTCGTAATGAACTTATTATAAAAGAGTTGCATAATTATCCTAAAAAAATTGTTAATTAAAATTATTTTATTTCTTTCATTTCCATTTTGTAGCTTGAAGGGTCGTGTGTTGTTTCACACGGGACATTTTCGAAGGTACAGATAAACAAAAAAAATTGTACGTTCATATTAAAAATGGAAAAAAATGAAAGTTTGGGAAAGTCAATTATATCACAAAGTTTCCATACATATATTTTGAGATTTTTATTAGGTGTACTTAAAAAAACAGCGTCAAACAATTATTACGATTGTTAGATATACAGCTATAAAATTTCTGTCTTTATTTATTTTGATACGGTTTTTAGGTTCCCGATACATGTATCATCACTTGCCAAAGTTATTGTAATCATAACCATACTTAGCTTTCTTTTTAACACTAATATGTTGTATCAAAAATTTACATATTCTACTTTTTGTAAATTCACAAAAAAATATTCTAGGTATGCGTATGGAAAAGTTAATGCAATATGTAGAAGTAAGAAACGCTACGTCTCACACCATTAAATAATTTATGAAGCCTTTTTTGTTACATATGCTATTGAAACCTTCAAATTTCATAAATTACTTTTTGTTTTGTTTTTGTTCCCCCGAGAAGGATTTAATGTAATATAGATGAATATTGTCACAAAATTAATTTTTCTATAATTCTGTTTAAATTGTCTATGAAATCGATTAAATATGATCAGAATTTATTTAAGCATATCGTCTTTTATCAATGTGGAACTAATCAATCAATATTTATCACTAAACCTATTGCTTATCCGGAAACAAAATGTTCTTTAAATTATTAATGCGAAGTTTGCGCTTAAGAAAGTGTATTAACAAATTACGTACTTATTATGGCAATTATCATCATTTATAGTATATAAATATTAATGAATTTGGTAACCCTTTAATAGATAGTAAGAGATATGGTAATATCTTCACGTACAGTACATGTTTTTTGTTGGTAATTTGTGAAAACAGTTTATACGTAATACTTTCCAATTGTCAAAATTTTTGTTATGGTTTGCGGTACATATATTAGGGGTGATCTGAAGAAATGTATAACTGGGGGAAATAGTATAAAGATATTTAGCAAGTGGGTCATCAACATTACGACTTAAGTGAGAGTAAGAGTTAGCGTTACG
Source organism: Vesta saturnalis (assembly GCA_036346205.1). Lineage (NCBI taxonomy): Eukaryota > Metazoa > Arthropoda > Insecta > Coleoptera > Lampyridae > Vesta > Vesta saturnalis. Next base: position 146,985 of record JARFJB010000045.1, read on the forward strand.
GTAAAGAGTGTCTTAAAAGTACCGCAAGAAAGTGCACGTAATTTTTTATTTTTGGATATTACTTATATGATGGAGGTACGTTTTATATGTTTACTGTATTAAAAATTTGCCCTAGAATGTTTTAAAAATTTGTCTACCATTTTTTTAGAACTTTAGAAATTGAAATATCAAAAACAGAGTTATCTCGGTTGCTTTCTTTTATAAATTATGATACTATATGGGTACCCTATTAACCACAAATGGTGAAACCAGATACAAATAAACTGATATATTTATTATGATCTGTCATATTTCATACCGATTTATTAAATTTACGATTAAACTTTTCTGAAGAATTAGGCTCATATAAAACTTTTAATGATCACATATAACTCAGTTAATTAAGATGCGTCCATAAACAACTCTTAAACATGCAAAAAATAACTGTAAAGTAGTTAATTGATGTTTGTTACTTTACAGACTCACAATTACAACAATTTACTTAAAGATTTAAATAAGCTTTTAAATGCTTGGATCAAAATTCAATATTTTTCATAAGTGACAAGAAAGTAAATTTTTGCATTAAGTAGCAAGTATTATATCCGAATCAAGTTAACTAATAGAAGGTCATGGTCGCTTAATTTGATTCTTGTACTAGAGAAAGTTCTTTAATAATGAAAATAAAACATTAAGTAGCTAAGGCTGACACATAAACCTGATACGAGATAAGTTTGTAAAAATACATATATTAGCTACTAAGAAATACGTATCTTCGGTTATAATAGATAATATAATAATTATAATTCCACACGGCCATTAATTCCGAAGTAGTACTCTCAAAAAATAATTACGAATTATAATCCTCTTCTTCTTACAAAATTAGGTAGATGATAATAGTAAACTCTACTGGTTGTAATCATACTGTCAGTTATCATTTACACAAAACACAGTAAAGAAAGTATAAGAATAACAAAGGTACTTAATCAACGAAACGGAACTGTGGTAGTAAAATTAAACATAAATAAAAATTACATACACTCTGCTTTTGCATTCTCTTTAATTATAATCTATTATACATAAGACATTTAAGACAACTTTTACAAAAAGCAATCTTATTATTATAATAAGAAAATTACGAGCTTAATGTAAAATGAAACTCACCCAAAAGAAAACAGTTTTATTCTTTACAGTCAAAAGTTATTGTTGATTTAAATAATATTTTAGAAATAGTTTTACATGATCATTAAATACAATTATATAGATATTAGGTGAAACGTGCTGTATTTAGTGTTTTTCTAATTTATCAAAATTGATAGATTTTGAAAGTAAAAGGTATGGTGTGAAAATTAAATATATAGTACACGTCTTATTGAATAAATAAATATATTTTAGACGAAATTGATTAGGACACGTAGACACTTTCATTAAAATTGCAGATATCCCTAATGGAAGTATGAAAAAATAATAAAAAGTAATTTAAAAATTTAGACAAAATTATAGTATTATTATATGTTAGGAATGCAGCCAAGCATGTCTTATTTAGAATAATATTAATATCCAATTTTGTGCCGTAGATTCACGCCATATCTACCTTAATATATGCAATAGAGCGTAATTTGTTTATTTTTGATTTTGAAGCTTGCCAAATTTTTACCCTGAGATGCAAACAAATTTTTATACACCTAATGTATTCCGTTACTACAGATGTGATGTCTTGCTATGAAAACCAGAACAAACTGTTTTCCATAATAGTACTTTTATCACATTAATTGCATGTACAAAACTATCGGAACCTGTCAGAGTACATTTAATAAGTCCTTTTATCATTTAGAAAGTTCGCAAGGCGTTTTTTTTTTATATTCTGTTAAGCAAAATTTTAGTGGTTCAATTTATTTTTTATATTCTTTGCGGCATATTACCAAAAAAAAACTATGCTAACAACATATACAATGTTAAAAAAATTTAAGTTGTAAATAAATAATAAAATAGAGGATAGCACTTATATTATTGTAATAGTTTGATAACTGAACCATTAACTAGACAACGATATATAAAAGAAATTGTTTTGTTGGCATATAATTATATAACTAATGGTACTGATATTACGCAACATTACTTTATGTATTCATTTCTCTATAAAATAAAATATGTAAAGGTAAAATAGTTACGACTTTGGGTCCAATATATTTTTGGTGGTCCTTTAAATCTATGGAACTACTTAAAACAAATAGCATTATGTATTTTAATTGTTGATAGTATGTTGCGTTGCAAGTGCGCTGTCACTGGGTTTGAGACAAGACACCAATTTTTCCAATAAAAATCAATTTTGAGTAATTTTGTACATTACTCATAAAATTCACATTTTGATTTATATACCTCCTTATACAATAGAAATAAATGGACACAAAAAATTCATAAGGAACGAGACTAATGACTATTAATTACTTTTTGCACTTCGTGGATTAAAAGTACTATTTGGTTCCCCTATTTCGGGGACAGAAGTGTTACTTTTAATCTCTAGGGATTAAAAAATAATTTAATCCTCCGAGGATTAAAAAATAAATAATTCACTCTACTAAATAATAATTTTACAAATAAAAATCAGCAATTACCATTTAAGATAACATCTACTTTTGATTAACATTTACGGATATATTTACATTTGTACAGTTATTAAAGTTAAAAAAATTTACCAAAATCGTTGTCCTTAGAATTAAGAACAGTATTGAATGATGTTGAAACGATAGATGCATTGATAGTATTTATTTGGTTTTCTGGATCAATTTTTTTTCATTTTCATGCCCAAAAATTTTTCTGCTCTCATTTTTTTGTTATTTATAGAGCTTTCAACATATCCCTGAGCCACTGAAGACGACTACCAACCTCCGTATCTTTTGAGAACGTCGACCTTGCCCCAGAATTGACTAATAAAGACGCCGACGTGCGTCGAAAACAATGACGGGTGTATAAAGAGGGTTCAGAAAGTTTAAAAAAGGTTGCAATTCTTTGGGGTAGTTTTCCAAAGGTATTTTTTCCAATGGGTTGAGTTGAACATCTCCGGTCTTTATATTGGACAAAAAATCGTGAATGGTTTGAGTCAGGTTTTCTTAAAGCCATGTAATTTCTGCATAGTTTTATAAAATCGACAGGGTTATTCACTAAATTCTGAACAATGAATACTCGGTCAATATTGTTCTTTGTATTTTTTATATTAACTAAGATAGAGTAACCCAAATCTATACCATTGTGGATTGATAATTCAACTAATTCGTTTCCTCTACACGCTCCTGCTACACCCATGATCAGTGCAACCTAAAAATTGAACACAGTGTCAAAATATCTATCAAAAAATTTATAGACGTTATATTACTCACCTTAACCATTAAAAAATCGTCATCTTGAATTAGGAATTGATCGACTTGTTCATCAGTAAGAACTTTTGACTTCTTTGGCTTATAGCCGTCATTTTTTCTTTTCAGAAAAGCTTTTAATTTCGGATATTGGGATGTCAATATTACTTTTCACCATTACCATCGATTTCACCATAAAATAATTCGCCCATAAGGTGGAAGCACGTACAATTTTGCTTTTTTCATTGAAATTTCCTAAAGACATTTTTATTGGTGTGATTTTGTATCTTCTTTTGACGGCACCATGTTATAAAATCTTCATAAAGTTTTTCATACACTTTTATGGATTTTGAGGGCAATAGTTGGTTAGCAGCCGCTTCAGCCGCTGCTTCAATATCAAACTCATCCATTTTCGCAACTACGCGTCGTCAACAGACTAAGTTTTCACAATGGCGAATGTTGTTTATTTACTCGTTGTTATGGCATTGAAACATGTGGGATTTTAAAAATAAGTCATAATTTTCATTAGCCTTGAATAGTGTAGCTTCTTTGTCAAAGTGACTTTTCTAGTAATTTAAATTTATCATAGATGTAATATTTTAATTTTCAGAAAACAATATAATTATTTCTATTATTACTTCACGAAGTGCAAAAAATAGTGTAGATACCACGGGATTGAAGTTCCTTAATCCTTTGAATAGTTGTTAGTTTCGGACTAAAGACCTCGACCAACAAACTCTATTCGCGGGATTAAATGAGTCACTTCCAATCCCTTGTTATCTAATGTACATTTAATGTTAATTATTTAAAGTTCATTTCCAATATATTGACAACATTTTAGAGCAATAAGACAACAAAATGAGCCCTAAACTAGAAGGTATAGTTGGAAATTAATGGAAAATTTAAACCGGAGCTCATACAATTGAATGATGAAGCTTTCATGAGGCGTCAGTATTTTAGTGCCTTCCCAAGAGGCAGTATCTGCGGTTTGAGATTCCCAACATACATACATGAAGTATGTATGGACAGTCAGATTAAGGATAGGTGGGGTAGGATAGGATCGGAAGCAACGGAGTTAGGGTTTTAAATAGTAAACTACGGCTCCAGTATTCTTTTAAATAGAAGTAACTGATATGCATATGCATAGTAATCATGCCACTATATGTGCAGTAGGAAAGCTCCCTGCAAAAATCTCATATGAGGAAATCACAGATACATTTTGACCCGCAGGGATTAAAATAAAGCAATTTATAAAATATTATATAAAATAATCAATAAAATCATTTAATATTGCCAATATATCTGAAATTTTGTGAAGCTCAATTATTTGGAGGGAAACACATTTTTATCGGAGAAATGCATTTTCAGCACGAAATATTGGTGTCACAGCAATTAAATAAAAAATCACAGGAATCGCAAGAGCTTGCTGGGGCAATTTTTTTAATCTCTATTGATTCGAGATTAAATTACCAAAATGACAAAAGTATTGAGCGACATTAAAAATGCATTTATCCTAATTAAAAAAATCGCTAAGAATACACCTTAGGAACAATAAACATAATAAAACAATATTATGGATTTCATTAAGAGATGTGCTATACCAAACTGGATCATTTTAGACACTGCGTTATAATAAACTTAATTGAATTGAATAAATGGATTGACAACTTGAACATAACATGGCTATTATTATATAATATCAGTACGTTTGACAATTAATAAATATGTTTAAGTATAAAAAAGATGTTACACCTACCTTCCACAGCTGGTAAACAAGTATACTTTAAACAAAATATGGTTTAACTTTGTTATTTGCTTGGTTCATTACCATGCATGTTTTGAGTTTGTTGATATCTTCTTTTGATTTGTTGCTATGGCAACCAACGGTTTTTTTTTAATAAGAGCCATACTTTTTTTAATATTTTCAAATAAGCATATTTTACTCTATACTCTCTATATATTATAAAATTGAGCAATTTTTGAAGAAAAAAAATAAGCAAGAAAAGAAATATTTATTACGGCTTGTCGTCATCTTCTAATCCAGGATGTTATGAAAAAGTTATGAAGTTTTTAAACAAAAACAATACTTTTGGTAAAGAATGCCATGGGAGTCTGAGAATTAAATTTATACAAATGAACAATAAATAAAATATTCTCAGTTATTTTTGTAACTTTTAACTATAATGGTACACACAAAAATAATTCCAGTTAAGAAAATTGAAAATCGAAGGTTTTTTTGGTTTCGAAAAGCGTTTTAAATTTCAATTATACACAAAAAAGACGAACTTTATTTCACAAAATTCAAAAACTGTGATTTTATTTTAAAATATGCTTAAATACTTTCACTATGACGATATAAACTTTCAAGTTCGTAAAAGTACCTAAACAATTAAAAACAAAATAAATTTTTGGAATATATAGATATACAATTTGCATTACAACTTTCTCTTTCTTTAAACTCATCCAATTAGTAATTACGAACAGTATAATTTCAACGAGGAAACTAATTTTCTTTAGCTGTGTATAAGTTATAGTTCATTTAGGTCACTTTTGTGCTTAAATAAAATTTTAAATGTCCAGACAGTTTTTAAACGAACTTTGTTAGGAGTTAATTTTTAATGTTTACGAATACGAGAAAAAGATAACTTTGGCATTTTGGGCAATTTTGAGGCAGTGTTCCAAAGAACATCTAGTGCTTTTAAAATTTGTGATAAAACAAAAGTGAAGATATGCACGAAGGATTAAAACATACAATAAGAGATATTGTATACCAGAAAGTAACATGTCACAATGCAAGCAGTTAAAAATAAATAGCATAAGAAAGAATTATTGGAAGCATCATGTACAAATGTAATAAATATTATGCATAGCACCGGGTTTAAATATAAAAGGAACTGCAACTTCAGAGCACTTTGCGAAAATAGAGATGTGGTATTTACACGAGTACAATTTTTAAAAAATATGCAAAAAGAATCACCCTTTTCCGGTCGTGTTTCTGCATGAAACTTGGATATTTAATAATGGGTCAGTTAAACGGTCTCTGTGAAGAATACGCGATGTTCTTCCACTGGGAAAAGATATATCACGGTTTCATTGTGGATGCAAATTTAATATTCGTTGTAAAATCACAAAATCAGATGATTATCATGACAGTATCAATGCAGAAGTGGTATAAGGAGCAGCTGATACCAAAGTTAAACGAACCATCTATGATGGTGATGGGTAATGCATCATATCATTCCCGTCTTGTGGAACGGATGCCATCTTCTAGTTGTAAAAAAGTTGATTTACTGGCTAAAAAATAAAAATATACCTTTTTGTGAAAGTGACCTAAAGGTAGATTTGTTGAAGCTTGCCAGGTGAAAAAGGTGAAAAATTCTACGTAGTTGATAACAGTCTTCTAGAACATGGCCATTCTACTCTGAGATTATCTCCATACCAAATTATTTTATGATAAAAACATTGGTAGAGATGAATATTCTGATGATAACGTACTGCAAATGTTGGAGGAGTCTTTGGAGCAATGTGATACTGATATTTGGAAAAAAACAATTTTGCATACCCAAAAGCTTATTTTGAATGGGTAGTCACGTGAAAAACTGTTAGATGTAATGGTGGAACCGTTGATAATTTCTGTCGGTGGGAGTGATAAAGAAGGCAGTGACTGGAATTATGATGACAGTTATTAAAAAATCTGCTAATTGTTTTGTGTACAATTATAGTTAAAAGTTACAAAAAGGACTGAAAATAATAATTGTCAATTTGTAAAAAATATCATAATTTTAATTTAATTAAGCTATTAGAAAGTAAATTATATATTAATATTTTATGTCGGTATTCGGGATCATCAGAAATTGTTTTTTAATCGTTTAGGTACTTTCAGTAACTAAATTGTTTATATCGTCATAATCAATTTATTTACGCATATTTTAATTAAATGAAAATTAATCAATTTAATTTAGTTAATGTTGTAACATTTTAAATGCGATATAAGTAAAAAAAAATTGAAGTGCCGCTGTGTAAATGATTTTAAGCCGATAATTGCCATGCCTATACACATTTGTATCTACTTCTGACGCATGTACTTAAATTGAACCCACGTTTTAATATACAGTATAGGTTTTAGTTCATCACCCGAGGAGTTATACACAACAAATTTCTTTCCGTCTTCGTCATATGACATGTGTAAAAACGACAAAGTTGCATATTCGACCGTAGTGCTTGAATAACAACGCTAATCCGATATCGGAATTCTCTCATAATTTCAACTATACTTCATAAGTTTCCGTTTTTTATTTTAAAGCGTAATCCATAAATTGTGCAAGCAGTCATTAGTTCACTAACATTACTAATCCACTAGACGTAGAAGTGTATAAAAGTAATTTCAGTCACAACCGATAACTGGTATTTTCGTAGTTATCTCATTATATTCTTCAGTTGTCAAAATCTTAATCTTCACCATGCAAGTATAGCAATTTTTTGACATTAAATTTCATATCAAACAAAACATTGAGGTTAACTCAGTGCACAAAACTATTTCAGTGTTAGCAAACTACGAATTTTAAATATTCCTAACAATTCGAATGTTCATTACGTAACCGTATTACGTAATGGATAGTTTACAAATGTAGTAGAGGGTTTCGTTATTCGTGTTTTATATATATATAGGAGTAGAAAATAGTATATTACATAATAAGGGTAGTAAGTAGCCTATTACGCACGAGTGTCGTAATTTAAACTAGTGCGTAATAGGCATTACCACGCAAGTTGTGTACTATGCCTTTTCTACTCCTATAGGGTATAAGAATGGTGATGTATGAGTAATACGTAACTATCACTCATTAAGATTCTTATGGCTTAAACGTTTTATACACGTGTCGAAATATTGTAATGAACGATCCTATAAAAATAAATTATCGTATAAATGTATTACAGAATTGCAAGGTTCATGTCTTTTACCACGTTAAAAGTTCGAAGAATTCGAACTAAAATGAACAGCTTTAGTTGACGCCACAAATTTTATTAGTTATCTTGAAATTAAACAAATTAACCTCACTTTTTGTATGGTTAGCGATGTAATGAAGTTTTATTTTATTAACAGAAGTTATTGTTCTAAAGTAATGATAAACTTAAATGTACCACAAACTATAATTTAAAGGTGGTACTGATATATTTTTGTATTTAAAACTTGAGATTTATTAAAAAATGTTTCAGTTTACAATAAGGGACAATGTTTTTACACACTGAAGTAAATGGCCTAGATGCATATATGGGTTTTAAAGTTGACACACTGCTTTCAATATATGTCCTAAGTTGTAGTAGCAGTTGAGGCTTTACACAGAATTGTAAATTCAACCATCTGCTACGTTTTATGATTGTGTTATTTATTTAAGCCAGCTACTTACAACGCATCGATTAGAATATAGATGGAAGTAATACCACAATGTTACATTACAATTAAAAATATGTTTAATATGCTTTCTATAATACTGTGAATATCATATCTACCTCATTTCTGAAATTATTAACATATTTAAAGTTACAGAAACAATATATAATAAAGTAGTGACATACTTATTTAAATTGTTTTCAAAATAGCAAATTCATAAGTTATATTATATTGTTAAACTGATATATAGCATAAAGATTGATGTAATACATTGTTAGATTAAATCATATACAAAGTTATTATCTAATAAATTAATCTATGTGTACTAAGTAAACGTACGTTCAACTACAACAGAAAGTTCATAATGCATTATCAAATATAATACTAAATCTTAAATATAAGTTTCCGTTTTATATTTGAGACATAATTGGCAAATTGTACAAACTATCATTAATTCACTAAAATTATTCATCTACTAAATGAATCTATCAAATACGTAATCCCTTGCACCATTGGTAAGCTGCATTTCCCATGTTATTTCATTACGTCCTTCACTTCTCTAAAATGAAAATTATAATTTAGTGAAGTGACAATATGTGCTTACATGGTGTTTAAAAGTTTCTTTAAATAGCATTATCAATACATGTTTACCTAAATTCACATTTAAAAACGAAAGTGACTAGGGGCACGTGAAAATTATAACCTCAATCTGTCTAAAGATGGAAACAAAAAGGGAAATTAAAATCTATGGATCCTTTCAATGGATTGTAGAGTAATGTAGCTTGGATCCTAATTCCCGTAGATTTTAATTTTCTTTTTTATTTCCATTTTTTTTTTAGACAGATTGAGGTTATAAATCGCCAAATTGCCGACACGTTAGCGTGCCTCCAGTCACGGCCTTTAAAAACAGCTAAAAATTGAGGTAGATGTTAGGTTAATAAAACAAATTGCCTTGAACTGCCAATTAAGTGCAATTAACTACAACCAGGATAGTGTATGTATATGTGTTCTATACTGGTATATCTATTTTACAAAATGTTAATCATTACCATACAATTATAATATGTAATAAATTCGTGACATTAAAATTCAGACCAAAACAATGCATTGAGGTTAACTGAGTGAAACTAACTACTTCACAGTCACCAAATTAATAATTTTTAATTTTCCTTTAACTGTTACACACACACATATCACACACATATATAAACAAAAACACACTATATATATATATATATATATATATATATATATATATATATATATATATATATATTGTGTGTGTGTGTGTGTGTGTGTGTGTGTGTGTGTGTGTGTGTGTATGATTACGTAACGTATTATGTTATGGAGAATTATATACATATAGTAGAGAGTATCGTTATTCGTGTGTTGCGTATATAGGAGTAGAAAAAATTATATTTTACCTTCAAAAATAAAAAATTGACGTAAAGTTTATTGTTAAATACATTTCGTTATATTATACATTACTTTGATTCCAGGGTAGTGTACAACCTGAATATTATAAATATAGTTTTCTACTACTTCGTACGAAATACAGATTTTAATTATTAGGAAAATGTATACCTAATGTCAAACCACGTTATTTCAAACTATCATAAATTACAGGTAGTGGCTAACAACACCGCTATAATGACACTAATTAAAATTATCTTTTACCAACAAATAAGTAAGCAGTATTATAAACAATTTTTTATTTTCCCCCTAGATTTTTTTAAACATCCGTTTCCATAGCCAAGTACGGAACAGTTTAAAAGTTTGAAATAGATTAATATTGTCACTTTAAAAACTTCAAAGAGCCTAGTAGATTTAATGAAAATGTTATATTTCAATTGAAAGACACTCCAAAATAAATTTATGGGAAAGTTATAATACGGCGGAACCCTACTTCTTCCCTCAAAATTCAATAGGCTCCTTCTATTATTATACAGTGATCCATGGTTACTATTCATTTCAATTAAATGTGGCAACTGTTAAATTAATTTTGACATATAATCAGATTTGAGGTTAGTGAGAACCGTCTAATACCAGCATACTTTTGGTGTAATAATAAAACACCCCAAATCTAGGGGGAAAGTAAAAAAAATTGATCATATATTTTATTCGAATTTTTTTTGTTTTAATCAGTTATCCTACTACAAACCGTCGATTTAACTGTTTGTACCGAAATACTTATAACAAATTTGTTATGTGATTTAACTTAACGACAATCACTACACGAACCACTTCCTAAATTAAATGTGAACTGATGATACTTACCTTACTAGGAAAATATTAAATAGATTAATGTTAATAAGTAATAATATTTCTAAACTGGTTCTTAAAAATAAATCGGCCATAAAATTTGTTCAGACAAAAAAATCCGAAAAATCTATGCTACGTGTTTGATCGATATTTAAAATATAGATTATTCAATCTTTGTACGTTTCAATTTTTAGCTATCGTTTCCAGTAATGAAAGTAACCTTGAAAATTAATTACGTCAAACAAATTTACAAAATACTAAAATGCAAGAATATACCTACTCTAACAGCTAGGTATATGCATTTGAAAGCCTACTATTGAATGTTATTGTATTTGAAGGATAAATAGCTAGATCACTGGTAGATTAAATATTGTTAAAAAATAGCTAGATTTTAGATAGGTTTAAATCTTAGATCCTAGATAGATTTAGAAAATTACATTTCAGAACGCTTTCTACGGATAAAAGCAAATAATCAAAAACGCTAATTCTTTCTGTCTAAGGCTTTGGTCTCCTAGTTATTAATCTTTTTCCATGTCTTCATCCGTTGCCGTTAAACCATTTTTCTTAAGTCTTACATTTCCTTTCTTTCACGTTACTGTTCCTTTTAGCACCTTCTTTGCGGACCTACCGTGCGGTGATCTTTCAGCGTGGCCCAACTACCTTATACTTTCTGTGTTTCTTTTTTTAATAACTGTGGTCCTGAACAGGCTAAGCCTAACGTTCTAAAGCACTCAGGAACACAAAAGGTGATGCACAAGGGGATTTTGAACTGTCAAGTGATACCTATGTATGGTTACCTTAAATTTATCTCTACTATTATTGAAGGTTTTCGATAAGGCTACATCAGTTTTTGTTTGTTCTTCTTATCCATTGTTCTTCTGTCCCTTTTCCTCCATTAATTACTCTCGAAATTTTTCCGTTTTATTGAGCTTCCAGGATTCGCAGCTTTACATCGTAATCTGTCGTACTACGGCCCCATAAAATATTTGTTATTTTCTTGATCTAGATATCAAAATTCGATTTTTTAATAACTTTGATAATATCTTATATACCACAACCAGTAGCTATTCCTCTATAATTACTACAAATTGCTCCAACTCTTTTTGTTATTAACCATCGTTTTTTCTTCACCACAATCTCAAACATATTTCCTTCCAGATTTAACCTTCCGTCATTAATTGAATCGTTTATAGACCGATTACCCCCAACACTTTTACTGCTTTTGATGCTTTTAGTGTCTGGTATTGTTAAAGGTTTCTAATTTTTAACTCTCCTTCGGTAGGTATTTTTACTGCTTTGCTTCGCTCTCAAAATGCCTCTTTATTTTGTTTTGTTGGGTTTCCAAAGATTCCATTTCTTGATTAAATAATCTATTAACCTTTGACATTCTTTAACAAATCACCTTTGTTTGTTTGCTCCATGTTTTTCACTTTTAAGCTGCGTGTTGCATCCTTATTACTGTTTTCCTCCGCATGTTTACTGTGCTGCGTTTGAGCCATATGAGTTTTTATTTTACTCACGTATTATTAATCCTCTGTCGTTTATTAGGGTTTGCCTTATGTTATTTATTCCAGTTCCTAAGCCTCATGTTTGCGGCAATCAATTAATGGTCACTATTCGATGTAACTTCTTAAGTTTAGTAAGTTGTAAGTTGTTTCATGACTAATTTGGTTTTCTGTCTTGACGTCTGGGATTATCACATAACTTTATGGTCATCCTTACGAAAATCTGCTTCTGGAATCTTCATATCGCACTTTCGAGCAAACTCAGTCAGTTTGCATTAATTATCATTGGTTTTAGTATATCTACTTTACATTACTATGGCAGACTTGTAAATTTTCTCTTTTCTTATTTTTGCTTTAAGATCACCAATCACAAATTTCAAATCATATTCTATTATACCTACTATAAATATATTCTAACCACTCATAGAATTTTAACTTGCATTCTTCTTGTAATTTCTGTCGGTGCATGTGCGTTTATTATTATAACATTTCTATCTCTACAACTGATCCTTATCAAACCCTTCTACAGGGTGTTTCGGGAAGAATACACGTAACTTCAGGAAATGATGTACCTTACCCTTTGAGTACAAAACTTTCGTATAAACGTAAGTCCAACAATGCTTCGTTTCCAAGATACAGGATGTCAAAGTTACAAAAAAAAGCGAATTTTTGAAATACCTCCAAAACGAAAAAAGGTATTAACTTATACTTGATGTAATAAATAGGGATATAGAGTACATTAGTTTTAGCTTATTAATACGTTTTTATTAAGTACAGTGGCGTAGAGCGCAAGGGTCAGTGCAACCCTTTAATCGCTATTTTCTACAACAATGGAGTAAATTGAATTTTTTGATTAAATACGAAACCTTGATGTTTTTCAGATAACACAAGGTATACTTTGTCTAATTCGATAACTTTAACAGTTTCTAAGATATTTGATTTTTTACGTATTTATTACCAACTGCTTAGGCAGGTTATTATTATTCTGTAGTATTTGGGAAACATCAAAACGTGAAAATCAGTGTTTCGGAAAGAATACACGTAACACCAGGAATTGGTAGATTTTAACACAAAACTTTCATATAAACATAAATCCAATAGTGTTTAGTTTGCGAGATATAGGTTGTCAAAGTTAACAACCTGCCTAAGCAGTTGTTAATAAATGCAAATGTCTTACTGTTAAAGTTATCGATTTAGACAAAGTGTACCTTTCTTATCTGACAAACATAAAAGTTTCGTATTTTAATTTAAAAACCCAATTTACTCCAGATTAAAAGGTTGAACTACCCCTTGCGTTATACGCCGCTCTACAGAATAAAACGTATTAATAAGCTAAAGTCAATGTACTTTATATCTCTATTTATTATACCAAGAACGAGAAAAATACTTTTTTTCGTTTTGGAAATATTTCAAAAATCAGCTTTTTTTTGTAACTTTGACACCCTGCATCTCAAAAACGAAGCACTGTTGGACTTACGTTTATATGAAAGGTTTGTGTTAAAATGATTAGATCTATTATTTCCCGAAGTTACGTGTATTCTTCCCGAAACACCATGTATAACCCCAAGATTATTTTACTCATCATATCTTTTAACAATGTTTTTATGTATCGAAAAACTCATACTATGTAGTGACGGACCACTATCGTTTCTAAACTATTTCTATTTTTTTTACAAATTCTTTATCGAACTCAAACGGTAGCTGTTGGTGATAGTACTTCATCTCTTAAGAGTTGAACATGGGGCGTCCCTTAAGGTAACGGCTAGGTCCCGTTCTGTTCACACTTTATGCATGCATTATTCCGTCTATAATGGTATCTTTCCTTTCACCCTTAAGATGTTACTGTAGGGGATTTTTTCTCCAAATGTGGATTTGTAACATATTATTCAGGTTTCCAGGCTTTTCGTCTTTGACTTTAATCGTCATAAACTACGTGCCCTACACCTGCACATCTAGGGTGAATTCATCCATTTTGTAAACAAATCCAGAAATATTGGTATTATTCTCGATAACAAGCTTAATTTTTCGGCTCACGTAAATGTACTGTTGCAGCGTAGTTACATTGCCTTGAAGCTGGTCTACAATAATGAATGTCTATTTCAGGTCTATGCCAAAAATTTTTTGTATGGCTATAGCCTTTTCTCAATTTAACTTCTGTGATGTGCTATACAGTCCCTTTCTCTCTTGTAATGATATGGAGCGGATCAAAAAACTACAATAATCCTGCCTGAGATTAATATACGGCATTCGAGGTAGATATATAATTACGCATCAGATAGTGCATATAGGTTGGTTGAATATGGGTAAAAGAAGACAGTTACATAATGCGTGCTTATACCATAAAGTTAATCATTCTTACTTCTACCATAAGATGACACATCATTTAAATTCATTTATACATAGGGGCCTACTCACTGTTCCGGTTCACCGCCTTGAATTTTTAAAATCTTATTCATACCAGTTGCAAAATTTTTGAAGATTACCTCAGTCCTGTATGTCACTATTTACACTTCTTGTGTGCGTCTCAAGTTCTCACAGGTTTCAAGGAGTTATCGTTCCAACGCTAACGTTTATAACACACTAAATTTGTAAAAAGGAGCATAATTTGGTTTCTAATGAGCCATAAAGCAAGAGTGTACAAATTATAATACAGAGTAGAAATCAAGATATTTCTGTATTTTTCATCAACTGAAAATAATCGTTTACATATCTTTTAGTGCATGCTATAATTAATTATACCTACTCTATAATTATTAATTATTTGCTCACTCATTTCTTGTTTCTGTTCTGCATATTTAACATTTCCAAACAAATTAGGTTTAAATAAAAAAAACATTTTTTTATATCTTATTTTTTACTAAAATGTAGAGAGAAAGGATCTGTTTGAATTTTCCAATGTTTTTTTGTGTCTACAAATTGTCACATAAAACCATACACTTAAAAAAGTGAAAATTCTAGTCACTTCTTATAAATTTATAGGTTAATGGGATGTTTATTTATTTCAATAAGAAAGTGTAAATCTCGATCTTAAACATCATCTGTGGTTTGGCTTTAAGTTATAAATGAATCAAAATAGTGTTGCAAAATATCCGTACATTTCTCCAATCATCGATTTAGACTAATTACAGGATAATTCATTTTTAATATGTAATATCCTACTTCTGCTAAAGGTTCATTAAATAAAAATTGACTCATTCGAATCTTTAAAAAATGGAGGTCAAATATGTATATCAAGTAATATGCTCTGTTAATTAATCATTTTTGCTTTAAGAAATAATTTAAAACGCTTATGAAACCATAATGCGTTGCTTATAATGTTTTAAAATAGCCTGCGTTATGTAGCTAGACGGTTTGAATTAAATTCAAATTATTATAAACAATATGTTAAGAAGTATGTGATCCACATAACCAAACTTAGTGACAAAATACTGACTTTTCAAAAGTTTTGCTGACTGAAAGGATTTGGGTATGAGTATGGCACTTAGTTCTCGGAAAACGTAAGAATAACCAAATTAATTTATTTTCGTTCCAAAATAACGTTTTAAATGCCATTTTCATTGTAATACAATTAGTTCAGAGAAATCTAAAGATATCGTTAATTTAATTAAAATAGTAAAAATTTATCAAGTATCCTTAATGATCGTTTAATCACGGAAACGGCCGTTTTATTTCCTAAAAATCAAGCAAAATAATCTTAGGTAAATATAACTAATATCACCTGGCTTTACTGAAGGTGACCTAAAAAAAACCGGTGTGCATAAATGCATACTTCTGAATCTTATGCGTCAGAGCTGCAACTCTCCATCTTGGTCACCTGTAGTAATAATAAAAAACATGTAATGTCCATATCCACAATTTCCAACGTTTTTTCTATTACATTTGTTTAATCTTTTGTTGTCGTAGTTCCTTGGGATACCACAACAATTTTAATGAGCAAGGAACAAACAATAAGGCGGAAGACGGAAGAATCGACGCCCATACTGATTAGCCAACTTTTCTACAAGATACCTACCTACTTTATATGTGCAATTACAGTGGTTTTTCCTTTTTTGCAGTAGAACTCCTTTAGAGGATTGATTAATATCGCGTTGAATTGTCAATCATAATCATAGTATATTCATCTAACGACGATGAAACATGAATTATTTCTCTTTATTCAAAGTTCATAATTATGTCGATATGGTGATCATGAAATTTTCAGAAATTGATGTTTTTGAACCATTAGCATAATGAGGAATTACAACATAGAGGTCAGTAAATTTTGTGTTGTATCAAAGATGAAAATGTTCAAAAGACCTTAGCATACAGAGTGTTTCAAAAAAGTGTTACTATTACTCAGAAATGTTTACATTTTACAATAGTATTTATTTCATGTAAGATATATTTTCATATGTGCAGGATAGGCAAATAAATAAATTATAATTTAATTTAAAAATTTAAAGTAAATGGGAAACTTAAAAACAGTTATAAATTATTTAAATATTATTAAAATGTTTAAAATATACGACCTTGCTTGTGAAGTACAAATTTAAATACTCTTTTCTCAACTTTGTCTATTCATGACAAGAGTAAAGGCATGTTATATTATAAAAAATTTTGTTTTATAGTGCTCGTTGTTCATGTCGGCGTAGCCAGGTTTTATTATCGGGGGTGGGGGGGGAGATGTAATAAAACAGGTTTGATTTATTACATACGCATTACAGATTTAATCTTCTGTTTTTCTTTTTAACCCTAGAATACTTACCTTCTTAAGCCACCTTTTAATACTAACTATCGTAAAATTTACGACGGTAAAAAAGGCAATCTTAGTACAAATTATTTATAAGCTTAAAAAATAGTTTACTAAACAAAAAGTAATATCTAGCCACTAATTTTAAAAGTTTAATAATATGTTTTAAATCTGCTGGGCACACACACAGGAGAAAAATGGCGCGATGTTCCCCGCAGAATGGCCGTCGGCAGCGATGACAATGGTGGGTTACCATTCGACATTGTTTGGCAGGGAAAAATTGACGCAGGGCACGTTTCTTTTCCTGTTGAGTTGGTGTTTCCTGCTGCTGTTCCAGATTTAAAATAGTTTTAATCAGCAGTCTGATAGGACGGTTCAAAGTGGGCCATTTTATGCGTTGTTGCAACCAGGGCTTTATGGGTTGATCCGATAGAATACTCATAAATGTCTTTCTCGAAATGAGATCGGGTCCGTTTCTGCTTTGATTATGATTATAAACGATTCAGGAATCTACGCAAGTGATATTCCGTAAAAAAGGCAAAGTGACCACCTTCTTGTTTTTCTTGCCACATTCCTACTCACACACATTTGGTCGAATGTATCAACTCCATATTTGGTATTGTTGTAGAATTGGACTATGTGTGGTTTCCCTGCTGTAGTATTTTCTACATGTGAACTATCATGCATAATAGATATCAATATAACTCTGTTTGTAGCTTTAGTTTTGTACGACACCATAGTTGTCTGGCCATCAAAGCAGTGTATTGAGCTTCCAATACTTCTACTTTTGCAATGCAACATTTGCGGAGGTATCTCTTTTTTGTTGCTTCGTAACGTGCCTTCAAGGGTCAAGTTATAAGGAAGTTTCAACAGTTCGATAGCCAATGGTATACTGGTGAACCAGTTATCAATGGTCACATTTCTGTTGCTTCCGTAAACTCCATCAGTTAATTTTTTTTACATAATATTGCCCTAACGGTTGTCCATCTGTTTTGGTTCCCTTAACCAAATATACCTTCTTATTTCTTCTAGCATAGTTGGCTCTATAAGACAAGAAAAAACACCAAATGGGGTCACTGCTTCTTTAGCCTTGTTTGTATGTCCTTAACAATATGAACGATATTGCGCTTTTTTTCGTTACCGAAGACCACTTATGGCCGTTTTTACCTTTGAGGCTTACTGGCAATGAACCTTGCTGTACTGAACTAGGCTTTGGAACTGTAATATCAAATTGCTTCATCGGGTATAGTAATTTTTTTTGAATTTTTTTCATTTTCGTTGGACATTGTCTCGACATTTTCATTGTCTGTTTCTCTTTTTTTATTGTTGTCATTTTTGACTCTTATTATTTTTTGTTTCTTGCTGGTAGATGGTTCATCGTAATCAACATTTGAATCACTTGACAGATGGAAGAAATGCTTCGATATTATCTTCTATTTCAGAAACGCTTTCCGAATCGTATGAAATATCATTTTCCCAGGTAAAAGTTGTTCGATATCCTTCTCCATTTCTATTTCCAACTCCTCTTGGGTTAGTGGTCTTACATCATCCCACTTTTTATTATCCATTTTCAACTATTGCAGAAAAAAAAGAAAAAATCTGTCAAGAACACACGCGCGCAAATAATAACGTTAGTACTTACCTTCGTAAAAAATACTACGTAACACACAAACTAAGTCACTTACAGGAGCACTATCACTATACTACTCAAACAGGTTATTGTGTCTATCCCCACTGAGGCACAGGCGGGGCCATAGCAGGTTTTGTCATACCATGGCAATAAAACAGTGATCAAATGAAATTCGCGTAGTAAAATTTACGATGGTAAGTATTCTATGGTTAAATATAAGTCACTCGGTGTGTTTTTAAGTCTCCTTAGGCTTGAAAAAGTCCTTTCTGGGATAGCTGTTGAAACAGGTATAGTAGCCAATGTTTATAACAATGTGTAAATATTTGCATATAGCTTTTGATCGCACTTATCTAAGCATTCCAAAGCAAATTTTAGAGCAGGGGAGGTGATAGTCATAGCTGCTTTCCACACTTCAAGTTCTGCTTTGACGACAGATGTACTTCCTTCGGGCAGCACTGTCGAATACATACAAATTGCCTCTTCAATTTCAGAGCTGGCCGCAATATTTGAAGGTAACACACCAGATAGTGCCGATCTACTTTACGGTGTTTCGTAAACCTCTCAGTCAATTGTTGAATTATATGTTCTAGAAATGGGATGAATAAGTTTATTTTGTAATACGTGCATATCCCCGACGCAGGAATGTTAGAGCGGTTCAACTGCCTTCCGATGATACGTAACATTTGCAGTATACCACGATTTTCTTCGAGCAACACCTTAGCTTCTTCATGGAGATGAAGGTACTCTTCGTCAACTTTATTTCTCAAAAGTTGCAAAGCATTAATAACATCATCCAAGTGGCTGAATGCTGTTATGAGGTCGGTGTTTATTGCTTGCAGTTCTTTTGATAGCGACATGACTTTTTGAAGAATCACTAGGCACATAACAAAATTCGAAGATCAAAGTGTGTTAAGCATTTGGACGGCTTGTTGCAATGTATCTTTATTGTGGCTAGATTGGAGTTCTTCGAGAGCATTCACAATCGCTGAATAAATTTCCTTGAATCTTATAATGGCTTCATGCTTGTGAATCCACCGTGTTTCACACAATACAAGCAGGCTTTTTTGATGATCAGCCGGTCCAGCTCCCAAATTTTACCTTTCAAAACAGCCGTGCGTTGATCAGAATGTCTAAAGTAGGAACCAACAGACAGCACGATCCCAACGCAATTTCGCACATCTGCTTGTGAACATGAGTCAGCAATAGCAAGGTTGAGAGGGTGTGCACTGCAATGTACGTAAAGAGCAAGAACACATTCGTGACGAATATACGCCTGGGCACCGTGCAAATATCCACTAAGAACATTCAACTTCATTCTTTTTCAGAGCTGTAGTTATGAGATATGCAAGACCGGATCCTGTCACGTCAACAGTTGGAATGTACTCGAGCACATATGGCAAGCACAGCGAGATTTTACCACAAATGTCTATTACTTCATTTTGGATCTGGGGGCATGTGCAAAGGGCATTCTTCGAAGAAGTGGCCAAATTCTTAGAAAGATCTTTATCCCCAGATTCGGCTGCATGCCGCAATAATGCTCGAAAATTACCATAATTCTGAAGTGGTTGTTCAGACCCTGGCGTAATGTGGATCCACCCCGAATCAGTTTTACCTCTTAAGGGTAAGCCTTGTTTGCCACAAAAAATTATTCCTTTTGCGATAGGGATTAGTTTCTTTCGGTTTTCCTGTTGCTGTCTCTTTCTCCCAAAAGACAACTGCTCATCGGCTGAAAAAGCCTGAAAGACATTACTCTAAAGAAGTTATCTGCCAGTTCCGAATTTCGTTTGTGGTAACCTGATTTTGCATGAATTTCAAATACTTCTAGTACGTTTTTCCACTTGCAAAAAGGCTCGGTTACAAGCTGGCCGGCCCGCTGATGGCCTCCTTTACCTTCATCAAGCGAACGTCTCATTACGACGCAAATTCTGAATACGCTCCACTTGCATATTCCGAATATAACAACCAGGGGAATCTTTCCATCCATTTCATTTGAAAGCGAAAATTGCGTTTTGTAGAAATGGGAAACTTATAATCTTTAGGCGGTGTCTTTTAAAATTTGGACCTTTAAATATTCATCCTTGATTTTGTCTTGATTTGCGT
Organism: Vesta saturnalis; assembly: GCA_036346205.1. Taxonomy (NCBI): domain Eukaryota; kingdom Metazoa; phylum Arthropoda; class Insecta; order Coleoptera; family Lampyridae; genus Vesta; species Vesta saturnalis. The sequence goes on from JARFJB010000045.1 coordinate 167,929, forward strand.
AAAAATCAATGTCTAATTATCTACAGAATGAAAAGATGACGTAACAGGTGATCTGGTGCTACTACTGGTCGGTTCCAGTCTAAATGTAGGCTCGGTAGTCGTAGGCATGAAACAGGGCGCCGCGGCGGCACCGACTCGGTCTCGACATTTGATACTGCAACTGAGGTCGAAGGCTCGCTTGTCATCAGAATCTTATTGCCTGCATGCAAACTAGTTGTTCATCCCAAACACTCTTCTTTACGGGAAGTCGCTTGACCACGCCACTTTTTCCAGTACTCCATACGTTTAAAATTAATTGCCTTTTCGTTTGTTTTTCTCCTTTTTCTCGTACCCTAAAATTTAAAAAATTACATTACAAATAAATAAGACTAATTTTATTAAAAAAAATAGATATTTAAAAAAAATCCGTATCAAAGTAATCTGGAGAATTTATTATGATATTTGATTAATTACTTGAATAAAATCCGTTAAATATATCTAACAAATTGACAACCTAGTTTAAAAAATAACCGACGAATTTTTATTCCTCTACACTGCACGTTAGAATTGATTCAAATCTTATTACTGTTTACTTACTCTTCTGTTTATAAGGTAAGTGTTTACTTCTGTGTTAACTTGAAGTCAAATCACACAAATGACAAAAGAACTTCGTTTACTGCAAATTCCAATCTGCTTTACCAGACTCACTCGGTAATCGGTGAAGACTGGCAACAAACCGAACGCGACTAGTGCGAATGGGATACGATACTGCACGAAAATATGCAAAGATTACCGAATGCGATCGGATAATAGACGGCGGCGGCGGGTGGAAGAGAGGGCGAATCCAAAGTACATATTAGTGTGATAATTAGTAATAAGTTATGCCGCTCGCCTCTCCTTATTTTAATATCATTAATGCTAATATCTTAACTTTTGGAGGGGGTTAACTCCTTGCTACGCCCGTGCGGGTGGTCACTAGTGCATTACGATCATTCTTACCAACTTTGTCCCACTTCGATTGAACTAAATTATATTATTTTACAAATTGCAAGGTTTTCTTTTCTGGTTCTGTTTTCAGTGTTAAACATTTTTTGTTTATTCGCCTGTACAGGGTGTCCCAACGATAGAGTAAAGTAAGTTTATGCTTAACTAGAATTATTTGTGTAAATATTGTATGGACCATGGGGTAGAGGTAAGAAGTGTGCATTTTTTTAAAATATTGGAAGTTATACAGGGTGTGCCAGAAAAGCAGGACGTGAAAAAGTATGATTTTTTAAATAGAACACCCCGTATTTGATTTTAGTTTTTAATTCTACGTGTCCATACAAACATATTTTGTCATACAAAAGATTGGCTGAAAGTTTTTAGTTCTTGAGATATTCGCGTTTAAAGATTATTATGGTCATTTTCGTGGGGTTGATGAATGAGCAATTGTTCCGTTATTTCACAATAAAAAAAATTGATATTTCGTGTGAAAAATGAGTGATATTATACTAACGTTTAGACCGAGTAGTATTTCTAATTTTCTCAACAGGGTGTTTGTTATAACCATTCAAATTTGAAAATTCTCAAATTAAAAAAAATCAGTTTTTTTTAATTGCACACCCTATATATTTTTATTTCATTTTATTCGGGATTAAAAAATCTATCATTTTTGTCAAATATATCCTATATCTATCTTTGATAGTTTTCGATGAATTTCGATTTTTCTCACTAGCTACGTTACATACGATACTATAACATTATTATGGATCGTGGTAGCCATGGAAAACAATTGCGACGAAATAAAACAAACCACCTAAGCGAGAATATTAACAGTTTTTATTAATGAGAAACAGTAATTCAATAATTATTCAACATTGCGTCTTAGTAAATGCTCAAATAGACGGCCTTCTTGCTGAATACACATATTGAGCCATTTTCTCATGTTCTGTCTCACTTCGGATAACATAAGAGGGGTCACTGTGCGACAAGCTTCGCGAATTCTATTTTTCATGTCCTCCCTTGTTGTAGGTTTAATAATATACACCCGATCTTTTATGTATCCCCATAGGAAAAAATCCAGTGGAGTTAAATCGCTTGACCTGGGTGGCCATAATATAAAGCCATTACGAATACGTCCTATCCATTTCTCCGGGTATTGCTGGTTCAAGAATTCCCTTACGTCCCGATAAAAATGTGGAGGTGCACCATCCTGTTGCAACCACATATTTAGTCGTCCTTCTAAATTGATATCCTCAAGTAACACAGGCAATTCTTCACGTAAGAAATGCAAATAGCTCCGGCCCGTTAATGGATCATCAAGAAAATAGGGACCGATAATTTGGTCATTAAGTATACCACACCACACATTTAGTGACCAATAATTTTGGTTTTGAACTTCTCTTAGCCAAAATGGATTATCAATGGCGTAATAGTGCATATTATGCCGATTTACAGCCCCATTACTTTTAAACGTCGCCTCATCGGAAAACATTATGGAGCACAAAAAGTTGTTATTTAATTGCAGCCGTTGATTAATGATATTGCAGAATTCAATTCGTCTTGCAAAATCCTCTTCTCGCAATTCTTGATGAAGCTCAATGTGATAGGGATGGTACTTATACTTCAGCGTTGTTCGATTCACGTTTGATTTGGAGGTATCACATATCGTCGCTAATATTCTAGAACTCACTTGGGGATTTTCTTGAATATTTAATAATATTTCAAGTTCTTTTTCTTCATTAGCTGCCCTTTTATTAACAACTTTACGTTTGAAGTATTTAACACTACCGCTAGAATCAAATCTATCCATCAAATTTTCCAAGCCAGCAGTAGTAGGTATTCGACGTTCAGGATATTTCATTTTGTAGATTCGTTGTGCCAATAAAGGGTTTTTTTCAGCCTCGCCCAACACGTATGTCATATCAATTAATTCATTTGTCGAATAATCCATAATTGATACAAGAATTGATAACAAGTTAAATGCGAAAACGACAAATTTAATATGTGTTTATTTTGACAAGTAGGAAACCTTTGTATCTTAGTAACGCAATTATTATTTTCCATGGCTACCAAGATCCATGCAATGCAATGTTATCGAAAATAAAGTAGCTAGTGTGAAAAAATCGAAATTACTCGAAAACTATCAAAGATAGATATAGGATATATTTGACAAAAATGATAGATTTTTTAATCCTGAATAAAATGAAATAAAAATATATAGGGTGTGCAATTAAAAAAAACTGTTTTTTTTTAATTTGAGAATTTTCAAATTTGAATGGTTATAACAAACACCCTCTTGAGAAAATTAGAAATACTACTCGGTCTAAACGTTAGTATAATATCACTCATTTTTCACACGAAATATCAATTTTTTTTATTGTGAAATAACGGAACAATTGCCCATTCATCAACCCCACGAAAATGACCATAATAATCTTTAAACGCGAATATCTCAAGAACTAAAAACTTTCAGTCAATCTTTTGTATGACAAAATATGTTTGTATGGACACGTAGAATTAAAAACTAAAATGAAATACGGGGTGTTCTATTTAAAAAATCATACTTTTTCACGTCCTGCTTTTCTGGCACACCCTGTATAACTTCCAATATTTTAAAAAAATGCACACTTCTTACCTCTACCCCATGGTTCATACAATATTTACACAAATAATTCTAGTTAAGCATAAACTTACTTTACTCTATCGTTGGGACACCCTGTACTGTATTGCACCTTAGCAATTATATAGGGTGTCTTTTCTTTTATGATTGTGGACCTGAACAGGCTAAATAAGGCCTATCGTGCTAAAGCACTCAGGAACACTTAGGAGGATGGATAGAGGGATAATGAATTGCCAATAGATGCCTATGGACAGCTACCTTAAATTTTCTCATATCATAAGTGAGAGGAAAACAGGAACTAGGGAGATCATTCCAGAGTTTAGAAGCCGTGTAGAAAAATGTGGATTGCGCCCGTTTGGTACGACAAGTGGAGATTTGTACTGCATACTGATGATGTGAATGAGCGAACCGAGTGGTTCTCGCAAAGATAGCCGGAGATGGTATCAAAGAATGTAATTCAGCAGCACAATAGCCGTTGTAATAACGATAATACAAAGAAAGAACTGAAACCATCCTTCTATGCTCAAGGGACTGTATGTGAGAAGTTAAGGACGGGTCATTTATAAGCCTAATCGCTCTCTTTTGAATACGATCAACGATATCGAGAGCGTATTGGGGAGCACTAACCCAAAGGTGAGAATTATATTCCAGATGAGGCCGAATTTGGGCCTTATACAGCAGAAGGAGTTGTCGAGAGGTAAAGTACTGCTTAGATCTGTACAAAAAGCCTATTTTACGAGCAGCTGTTTTGGTAGCTGACAGAAGATGGTCAACCCTAGAATTCAAGGTCACGTGCTAGTCTTATTATTGACATTTAAAAAAAAATGACATATACATGTTGCACCTAATATCCGTTTCTCTACATTTTAAAATTATTTCAAACATGATGAACTTTTATATACAGGAAATTCTCACCAACTTTTTTATTTTAGTTATAACCCATATCATCACATCAGGTTTTTGAATTGTTGTAAAGCTGCAATGTTGAAAACTTCACAGCGTGTGTATATCTTATTTTTAAATTTTTCTATCATGACTGTCTTTATTTTTTTTACTATACACATATTTTCTTTTACACCATTCGATTTCATTAAAGTACTGGGGAATCTGTGTGTAACAGTCCAAGATATATTTCCAATTTTCAAATCCTTTAGCATAAACTATCTTCCCCTGGTATTTATTGACGAAAAAGCCGTGTTTTGAAAGCTGCGGTAGGCTTTGGCACTATAAGCATCGTATCCTGTATAAATAATCTTAAGTGTCATCTCGACCATTGTAAGTGTAAGTTTTTTAAATAGGAGTATTATTTTCATAGTTACACGGGAATAATTAGTAGATATGGTTTTCCCGGAGAAGGTAACAGAAATGAGTTGCTAGCCTAAATAGTTTACGTGCAGCGATATTTACATCAAAAACTTTCAAATAAGAGAACATTTCAATCGTTAATGGAAATATTTACAAAAGCTGGAATCGTTTACTTTAGTAATTAGCCTGTACTGACGAAGACAGTCGCAGGTATTGTTATGTGTACAGGACAATCCATGTGCGAGAAATTAGTAAGACTACTTACGGAACTTATAATATTTTGCCTGGCCAAAATATTGGTTTCGCAAAGGTCTATGACAGCCGTCTTAAAGCATTTAGGCTAAGCCTAATCGGATGACAATCTCGTTTTACAGAAGAACAAAAGGCTTAGGCACTGCTTTTCACTATTTCAATTTATGCATTATTTGATAACCGTGAAAGACGTTCTTTTACAGCTGCAGTTCCGTACGAAATAGACGTAGGTATTTTAATTAGTCCTTAATATTAATTATAGTAGGTATTTAATATTTGATTAGGAGGCATATAACAAATCAAAAATTTAAAAAAAACCGACACAAAATATTCCACTTTAGAACCTATAAAAAGTAAAAAATTTTCTTGAATCTGAGCTAAGAACAGTCTCGATCAAGTTACCTTTCAAACAAAAAAATAACGAAAAAATAAATCCAACCTCTAAAGAAAGGTAAAAAATCTCTTCATCAACTAGAAAAGATCTGATGATCTTCAAACGGCTGAACAACTTGAATAACTATGACCTCTCAAACCACTTACAAAAAATAAACAAAATCGGTTTTCCAGTTGAATCTGCATACCCAATAGATAACGTCCGGAACGATACCGATCGATACATAAAACAGGACCGATACGATACCGATACCGATACACGATACCAGATACAAACACAGATACCAGATACAAGATACCATACAGACACAGATCCGATACGATACACAGATACCAGTACACAGATACAGATAATACAGATACGCGAACAGATACCATACCAGATACGCAGATCAGATACCAGATACGCAGAACGCAGATACGCAGATACAGATACCAGATACGATCCAGATACAAGATACCAGATACAGAACCAGAACCAGATACCAGATACGCGATACCAGATCGATACGCGACAGATACCAGATACCAGATACCAGATACCAGAACGCAGATACCAGATACCAGATACCAGATACGCAGATACCAGATACCAGATACCAGAACGCAGATATCGATACCAGATACAGATAGCAGAACGCAGATACAGATCCAGATACGACCAGATACACAGATACCAGATCAGAACCAGAACAGATCAGATCAGATAAGAACCAGATACCAGATACGCAGATACCAGATACCAGATACAGATACCGATACCAGAACGATACCAGATACAGATACAGATACATACCAGATAGATAAGATACATACAGATACAGATACAGACCAGATACGTACCAGATCACAGATACAGATACACAGATACACAGAAAAACAGACACAATACAGAAACAGAACAGACACAACAAGAACAGACAAAATACACAGATACACAGATACAGATACACAGATACAGATACAGATAGATACCAGACACAGACACAGAACAAACACAGAACAACAAATACATAGTGATACATAAAAACAGTACACGAACAGATAAAAAACAATACCTCAGTACAGATAGATACAAGAACGATAACGATACAGATAAGATAACGATAAAGATCACAGATAAGATAACAGATACAGATACCGATACACAATACCAGATACAGAACAAGATACGTAAGATACGAACACGATAAAGATACAAGATACAGTAAGATAACGATACCAGATAAAGATACCAGATACTACAGATAACGATACCAGATACACAGTAATACAGATACAGATAATACACAGATACACAGACACAGATCAGAACACAGATACCAGATACAACAGATACACAGATACAATACACAGATAGATACACAGATACAGATACAAATACATCTACGAACACAGTACAGATAAAAACAGATAATAAGAACCAATAACAGTCACAGATACAGATACGATAAGATCCATAAGTAAGATAAAGAAATACACAGATACAAACACATGGATACCCGGATACACGGATACACGGATACACGGATACACAGATACACAGATACACATATGCACAGAAACACAGATACACAGATACACAGATACACCCATATACACAGATACACAGATACACAGATACACAGATACACAGATACACAGATACACAGATACACAGATACACAGATACACAGATACACAGATACGCAGATACGCAGATACGCAGATACGCAGATACGCAGATACGCAGATACGCAGATACGCAGATACGCAGATACGCAGATACGCAGATACGCAGATACGCAGATACGCAGATACGCAGATACGCAGATACGCAGATACGCAGATACGCAGATACGCAGATACGCAGATACGCAGATACGCAGATACGCAGATACGCAGATACGCAGATACGCAGATACGCAGATACGCAGATACGCAGATACGCAGATACGCAGATACGCAGATACGCAGATACGCAGATACGCAGATACGCAGATACGCAGATACGCAGATACGCAGATACTCAGATACGCAGATACGCAGATACGCAGATACGCAGATACGCAGATACGCAGATACGCAGATACACAGATACACAGATACACAGATACACAGATTCACAGATACGCAGATACGCAGATACGCAGATACGCAGATACGCAGAAACGCAGATACGCAGATACGCAGATACGCAGATACGCAGATACGCAGATACGCAGATACGCAGATACGCAGATACGCAGATACGCAGATGCGCAGATACCAGATACAGATACACAGATACACAGATACAGATACACAGATACACAGATACACAGATACACAGATACACAGATACCAGATACACAGATACACAGATACAGATACACAGATACAGATACACAGATACACAGATACACAGATACACAGATACACAGATACACAGATACACAGATACACAGATACACAGATACAGATACCAGATACACAGATACACAGATACACAGATACACAGATACACAGATACACAGATACACAGATACACAGATACACAGATACACAGATACACAGATACAGATACACAGATACACAGATACACAGATACACAGATACACAGATACACAGATACAGATACACAGATACACAGATACACAGATACACAGATACACAGATACACAGATACACAGATACACAGATACACAGATACACAGATACAGATACAGATACACAGATACACAGATACACAGATACACAGATACACAGATACACAGATACACAGATACACAGATACACAGATACACAGATACCAGATACCAATATACAGATACGAACAGATACACAGATACACAGAATACACAGTCATACCAGATAACAGATACAGATACAGATACACAGATACACAAGATCACAGATACAGTCAGATACACAGATACACGAAGTACAATCAGATAACAGATACAAGATACGATACATCACGATTACAGATACGAAGAATAAGCAATACACGAAAGATACCGATACAGATACAGTACAGATACGACATACATCAGAAACAGAACAAGATACACGGATACAGATACACTAGATACGAAACAGATACAGAACACAGATACATCAGATACAGATACACGATACACAGATACACAGATATACAGATACATACGATACACAGATACACAGATACATCAGATACACAGATACAAGATACAGAATACAACAAACACAGAACACATACAACAGATACAAAACAGATACAAATACAGACAGATACACAGATACAAGATAACAGATACACAGATAACACAGATACAGATACACAGATACAGATACAGATACACAGATACACAGATACACAGATACACAGATACACAGATACACAGACACAGATAACAGATACACAGATAACAGATACACAGTATAACAGATACACAGATACAGATAACAGATACACAGATACAAGATACACAGATACAGATACAGATACCAGATACATCAGATACACAGATACACAGATACACAGATACAAGATACACAGATACACAGATACACAGATACACAGATACGATACACAGATACACAGATAACAGATACAGATACACAGATACAATACAGATACACAGATACACAGATACACAGATACGAACAGATACAGATACACAGATACACAGATACAGAAGATACAGATACACAGATACACGATACACAGATACATAGATACAACAGATACACAGAACAGAAACAATACAGATACACAGATACACAGATACAATACAGATACAAGATACCAGAACACAGATCACAGAAACAGATACAAGTACAGTACAGATACGATACAGATACAGTAACAGTACAAGATACACAGATAACAGATACACAGAATACACAGATACGACAGATACAAGATACACAGATACACAGATAACAGATACACAGATACACAGATACATCAGATACACAGATACACAGATACACAGATACAACAGATACACAGATACACAGATCACAGATAACAGATACACAGATACACAGATACGAACAGATCACAGATACACAGATACACAGATACACAGATACACAGATACACAGATACACAGATACAGATACACAGATACACAGATACACAGATACACAGATACACAGATACACAGATTACACAGATACACAGATACACAGATACAGATACACAGATACACAGATAAAAATACGTAAATAAAAAAAAAACAATCTTATCATATAAGTATAAAAAGAAAAAAGATATCACAAAAAAAAAAAAAAGTAAAAAAAGGATAATAATGACATACAGATACACAGATAAGATACAGATACAAGATACAGACACAAGAACAAGACACAGATAAAGATACTTAGATACACAATTATACACTCTTCTTTCCGAGATAACAACGAAGTATATTATAAAGATACACAGAATCATAATAATGAAACCAATATACGGTCATTCGATAAATACCAGATACAGATCGATAATGATTCAATCATTAGATAATCGATTATTTAAGATAACATGTAAAGTAAATACACAAGCAGATCAGCAAGAACCTAGTAATACGATTACATATGATACACATTCACAATGAACAGATACAAAGATACAATACGAAGATAACTATGAACAGATAAAATAACAGATACAGATACACGATACCAAGATAAGTCACGATATTTACGATAATATTTATACCTTAGTAAAGAATTTACTTAGTATATATATAGATACAGATACGCAATAAAGATGCGTAACAGATTTAAATAACAGATTCTTAGATACGCGAAAAGATAACAATCGACATGATAAATTATAAGATAAGAATTTTTCCAGAATACACATAAAATATAACAACTAAGACCAGAACAGAACATTAAATGCAAAACGACAAATCATATCCGAACACATAACATAACTACTTAGTAAGTCCTACACAAAGTACACAGATACACAGATACACAAATCAGCACAAGAAAGATACACAGATACTTAGATACACGTTAATTTTTTACACTCTTCTTTTTCGTCGGAGGTTAAAACGAAGGTGTCATTAACAAAGGTACTAACGAACGTAGAATATAATATATGAAACCGAATAATTACGGTCAGTTTCGTTTTAATTACTTTCAGATACTGTTGAGACTTCTGATAATGATCTTCAACTCATTATAGTGTAATTGCGATTATTTTTAAGTATAACTGTAAAGTGAAAATCAAAGGCAGTATACAGGCAAGCACGCTGAGTAGAGTACGATTACAATTACCTTGCAACACTATTCCAAATGAATCGAAACAAGTAGAAACAAGAGTATCGGAAAGAATGATTTAGCGGATTATGAAAGAATGAAAAGTAACGGCAGTAATGCAGTGATAGTGACGATAGCTCTAATGATTGATATGTACCTATTACGTGAATTATTTGGTACGATATATTATTTATACCTTTGTTACATAGTAATTTACTTTATGGTTATATTATATTAATGTATACATAAATAACGGAATAAAATGTGGTCTTGTTCAACAATTTAAAATAACTGCATTGCTTTTGCATACGCCGCGGAAAAGAAACAATCGTGACATGAAATATTATTAATGAAGGAATGTTTTCCGATGAATCCACATCCTATAAGAATGAATTTATGAATCGCCATAACTGTCATTACTATGGCACAGAAAATCCTGATCAACCAATACAATCAATGTGTGGGCGAGGAATCTTGGCACATACATCGTAGGTCTATTCTTTCATGACAAGCATTTGAAGGAGTAATATACCCGTACTGTTGGTGAGTTTCTCCTTGGCTACTCGTCGAGAAACCTGGTTTCAGTACGATCGGGCTTACCTATTTTCCTGCATGCTGAATTGAACGTGAAAGATTTTTATGCAATAGTACCAAATACTGCGGAAGACACGCGTTGTCGACACTAGGTAACATTTCGAGAAATTGCTTCACAAATGCTACGCGGCGTACAATATTCCTGTAGTCCCCACAACACACAACATTTTGAGCATTTAACGTTATGGTTTTTTTGTTCTTGTTTGTTTCGCGACTTTTAAAGCACGCCAGCCACTATGCCTTAAATAACCGAATGGAAATTGAATTTCGCATTCAATGGTGTAAAAGTTAACACAGTTGTATTTAAAACGATCAAGTTGGCTGTGATTAAAGAATTTAAAAATTGAAGTTATAAGTTCAGCATAATACTTTTGCAACAAAAAGATTCTTTAGAAATAGTTTTACAATTCGGAGAACTTGGTTCGCTCTAACTTTTATTTCAAGCTTTTCTTTGAAATGGCAACAATAAGACCAATACGGGATTTTGAATCTTGGAATGGACATTCACACATATGAATACTTTTATGTCTCCACATTTTATTTGCCAACATTATTTGTTGACGTTATTCAGTTCGTCTCATTTTAAACTAACAAAACAATAGTTGCTCCAATGATGGCGGTAGTCTTTTGTTACCCAAATTCATGACTGGCTGTTTCGATGATGAGCATTATCTCTGGTTAGTTCTATATCGACGTTAACAGTTTGTAGTCATCAACGTATGATTGTGAAGTGGCAGAGGTGATTTATCCGTTTAATTAACTCATCAAATATGACCTTTAAGTATCGTATGTTCTAAAACCGTGATAGATAGTCCAAAACGTATTAATTTACGACACTTTTTGGACAGGCATGAGCACCCTCTATTTTTTCGACAGTATTGGAAGGATATATACTTCCTATATGTGCATCTGAAAACATCTTAGATTCAGGAGTCTAATTTACGCTACCATTTTATGTTCTGACTAAAAGTTATTGTAGATTTTTAATGTCCATGTTTCTTGGTAACGTTTATTGCGTTAATAAACGTGATGCAAATTGTGTGCAGATTACTGGCAGGACAATCAATGCAAAAGAAAAAACTACAAAAATCTACTTCGTTTAACTTATGCTCAAATGATTTTGATAGTTAATCCTACATAATTCAGGTATCACTGACAGAAAAACCAAAGCTTATCAATATGTCCAAAAAGCTCTTGGATCCATATCTTTCATGAAGGTATACAGATGGCGCATTGGAATCATTTTAGCATGACCAGTATATTTTGTTTTCAAATTATGCACCTTCCTTTTCCTATGTTTTATGTTATCCCCTTACATGAAACTGCAATAAACTTATTATTTCTTTCATGCAACATTGTACTGGGTGGTGTACAGGACTTAGTTTCAACTACAGAAGTTCGAATATCCCTTTATGTAATCGATGCAGCGGCTTCTATTAGTCCCCGTTATTCTCGATAGAGTTCAAAACCTGTTATTACTCCTAAGGCTACATTATCATATTAGCTATTATTTAGAACGTCAGAATATTTTTGTTTCAGAAAGTTTATGTAGGAAATACTGTGGTATTCTTCTTTAGAAGTTATGAAATCCTGTTCGTGAGTTTTTTGTTGATTTTCCTAACACATCGTTCCTTTTCTCTGCAGTTTTGACATTATCTTTAAATCCAATAGTGCTCACATTACTAATCGAGCATCTACATTTTTTACTTCTTTTATTTCTACTGTTTCATCTACCACAAAACAAACGTAATCTTTTAAAGTCTCAAACGTTACTTGTTTTTTTGCGTGATTGGTGCCGTTGAAAGTTTTTTTGTGTTCTTGGTGAGGCTTTGGCTCTTCAATACAATATTTTCTAGTGAACAGTGTGTCCCAATTTTGTTGTTTTAGTTGATCTTTAAATATATCTTTGTTATTATCAAAAATAAAAGTTTGCGGTTTTTACATTCACGTACTAATTTGTTGATTACTGTTCATGGCAAAATCGAAAATTTAGTATTTTCTTTGTTTTCGACGTATAATCAAACGTCAATATTTCTACACTTTTTTCATGGTCTTATACCTCGCTTTATACCATTATACTGATATATTTCGTCAGCGGTACTTGTACATTGCGAAGTGCCGAATTCAGTGGCGTGCTTAGAATTTTTTTAGGTGGTTAAGTTTTTTAGTAACAATATAAACTTGCAGTTTTTTCTCAACTTTTCAAAAATATAAATATAGACATTCCTCAAAAACATCTTCCAAATATTTGTTTTCAACAAGACGGTGCCCACAATGCTTTGGCAGTGAGGAATTACTTAGAAAACTGTTTCCCAAATCGTTGGATTACAACATTCAGTTCGGTATACGACCTTGAAAAAAGTGTAGAAATATCGACGTTTGGCTATGAGTCGAAAAAAAAAGAAGATACTAAATTTTCGAACACAACACAATACTTGCATTTTGAAAAATTTAATGTATCATATTCTGAAACGGTGTATGAAACACAGACATTATTACGTATGTCGTTGAGAAGAAGATGTGTATAACTGAGAAATGAAACTGCGATCTTGAGAATGGTGACGTGAAAAAAAACCGGTTTTAGCAATAGAACAATCCACTAAAAATTACTGTAATACTGTGTAGTTAGGTAAATATACTGACTTCCATAAAAATTGCAACACCTAGAATTTATTGAACGCTCTTATTGAAATTTTCGTCAACGATGTCTTTCATTAGAACAAACAAACGATTAAAATTTAAAAACAAAAGAACAAAAACGAAAAATGTTTTTTTCAATAATGAGTTGCTACGCCACGATTTGTAATGCACTCATTTAGACGGCGTGGCATGCTATCAATCAAGTGATCTATGGCAGGCCTGTGGTATATCAACCCAAGCTTCTTGAATCCGTAGCCGGAGATCGTGTAGTTTATCTGGAGGGTGTGGTAAATTGCCCAGTCGCCTCATACTCATGTTTACTCTCCATCCACTCATACATGTTCCAGATGGGCGACAAAATTCAGCTTGCCAATCCACTTGTGCTCAGCGCCGTAATGGAGAGGAAACAAAGGAAGCACCATAGGCTTCGTAAAGCTTTTTGGCCCCAAATTAACCGTAAATGTTGCAAAGTTAAGTTCCCTCTGCTGTACTCTGCATTGGCATTACCTAATTGTTTCTCATTTTAGCGAAAGTCCGGCCTCTCTCTTGCCAATAATACGGCCACGTTCAAAATCAGTCAATTGGGAAAAATGTGGATGTCGACCTACTTTTGGCATTGTTCCCAAGTTCAGAACGAAATTGTGAACAAACAATTTGCAAAATTGACAGTTAATTACACACTAATTGGTTTATTCCTTCAAATTTATTGTTACTAAGTGCAAATTATAATCGTTTGTTCTAATAAAAGGCATCGTTGACAAAAATTTCAATAAAATCGTTCAACAAATCCTAGGTGTTGCACTTTTTATGGAAGTCAGTATAATTAATGTTTCCAACCATAACAAACATATGACTTTGTGGATGACATACCCTTGACATGTTCCGCGCGACATTTTAGAGCGGTTAAGCATAATTTGCTAAGAACATAAATTGTAGATAAGTTTATGCTTTACACGTTTACTAATAACTTTAAACACGATTTAATGGAAGTAGATAAGATATTTGTCCAAAAAAAAAAAGATCTTTGACTTTGCATATCTTAAAACGCGGACACCAGGTTGTATGTGACTTTTGATCCTGTCCTTAGAATAAAAAAAAAAAATATTTGTAACTTAGCATCTCTCATTCCAAGGTTTACCCTTATCGTTAGCTTCTTCAATTTTATTATGTGCTTACCCAAATACGAAATTGACACATTGTACCTCAAATGTAATTGACCAATACTAATATAAATTTTATAAAGACATCTACAAACTTTCAAATCCCAACTTTCCAAAACACACCACAGGACAAAAAAGGATAAAAAGCATAAGTTGCACGCATTAACATGAACAAAACATATTACAAAAAGCTTAATACACCATCCAATGGTTTATTACTTTTACCTTTTGCAAGTTGATTGGCAATTTGGTCTACTACGGTGCCACAACGCTCAAGAATCTATGATAGGCACCGTGTATCACGCGCCTAGCGTGTTCAACACTTGTATGCAAAAGTCACTATGAAGGAGTTTAATGCTGCAAATGCCTATTTTCTGCCGGCAACTGCAAAGATTTTGGTCGCTGGAAGGCTTACTTTCAATATTTACGTGACAACTATCAATTTCGGCTTGAACTACGGTCTCTTCTTGTGTCAAACTTCTACAACAAACTCCTGTACCTGTACTAAGATCGGTAATAAAATTGTGTACACCATTCCTTCTAACTTGGTCTCGATGGATTTACGCCCCAGTAACTTCAAATGTGAATCCTTATTCTAAACAGGTTAGTAAATGAGGCTGTCTTTTTATCCTCTCAATTTTTTTTACTGGAAATTTCATAGAAGATACCTTAATGCTGAACTCGAGTTAAACCCTCTTTGGAATAACTGCCACGGGAATGCTTCCATTGCTCGCGAGAGGTGCATTGGAGACGCAGTACCTGAGTTTCTGTATGCTATACTTGGTGTTGGTTCTGTGCCACCACATCAGCGACAAATCAGGTTTTTCCCCATAGTCTAGAGTGAAGGATAATTCTCTATCTAAGGTCATCTCTAAGTAATTCAGACCTCTCCCACGGCTTGTAGGTTTCGCTGTACATTGCTACCTTATTTAACTTCTGTGGCCATTCCATGTGTGTATATATAGTGGGGTTGGTTTTGTTTCGATTGACAATTACTCCCTCTCCATTACAGCAGCAGACACCCCTGCGCGGTATGAATCGTTACCCAGTTGAGCGAGGCCAAAATGCTTCTGTGTCATCACGTTTTGTATCTACGTTTCGTTTTGGCATTGTAGTATTCGGTGAGTGCGGTTCGGTACAAACTTTACTTTGATCCACCCTTAATCTAACGGGTCCTTCTTGCCACTAGGGCATCGCTTCTTCTCTTTTTCTGGAGACAGCACCACTAATGATCATTCTAAAGTTTTCCCTGATTTTGCCCTTTAGGTTGTCTCTATAGAAATCCCAGTTTATCTGCCTTGGTTTTCGGCGCATTGTTGATGTTGCCGCAATCGACTATAGTTCCAAAGGTTATGTCCTTCCTTCTTGCTATGTCGACAAAATATTTGTTCGTTGGCTTTGTTAGCTATGTCCCGATTATTACTCAGTAAGTATTTTAGGAGAGAGTCGCTTCTTTTGTTGCTCTCGCACACGGGGTAGTGGTTTATTGGCATCGTACCTGAGAAGTTGTTACCCTCTCCGCTAACGCTGTTTTACCAAGTGCCTGAACTCTCGGTTGGACGGTGTGTCATTCTTGTCGAAGGGTATGCGAATCCCAGCACTAAGTCACTATGTTCCCTTTCTCCTCCCCTGTCATTCTAGGTGTCACTACGTTTCTGCAACAGAAATCCCATAGTAGTATCAGTTTTGCATAATTTTTTGCGATTGTACATGTTCTAGGTTTTGTTTTGAATGAATCTGATATAGTTCGCACTCCTTTCGAGCGCACACCCTTTCTTAAACTTTAGCTGTCCAAAATTTCTAAATAAACGCGACAAGTGTATCAATTCATAAATTATGCTAAGGCTGGCAAAGCAGCCTTGCAGTAATCCAAAATTTTTTGCACAATTCGTACCTGTTTACCTCCTTTATGTCAAACTGGTAAGTTGAGGTTCCTCCTAGTCTTCCACCTTTTCTTCCCCTTCCTCGCTACACCTCTTAGGGAGGGATTTATACATAATCCTGGTTATATCTACTTGAAGGCGATGTTTACACGTGATCCCTATCTTCTCCGAGTCTTTTGTTCCTTAGAGCCGTCTTTCTTATTCATAAAGCGCCGGTCCCTTGTAATGATCCTGGTGTTCTGTATCTCCTTAATTTTCAGAATGTTTGCCTAGCTCCCCATAAATTCATCTTAGTATCGCCAAATTTGGGCAAAATCGTGCCAGTATCCAGTTTCAATGCTTTCTATGGTCCAGGTTTACATAAGCCCTGTCTAGTCACTTTTTCATGGGTAAATGCTCCGATTCTCTGAGTAGACCTCAGTATCGGTGTAGCTCTTGGTTCTTTGAGTGTAAGGGAAGAGCTTTCTAGGTTTTTCCATTCTCTTAGGTTCTTTAACATCCGATGCACAGCCCCTGCGGCCTTTTTGTGACAAATAAGCTGGTAGGTGTTTATCGACAACTAATATACATCCAGAACAAATATCTTAACAGATTGGCTTTCAGAAACTATACTTACCTTTAAGTACCCTTCAAACGAATTATTTCATACCCGGGATCTACTTTAGATATGGTTTGGTCCGAGGTGCCAATCACTGTTTTGAGAGTAGCGAGCACACTTAATACAGTAAAGCCCCTTGTGCCAGTTCACATAATTCGCTAAGTTCCTTTCTCTATTCGCCACGTAGTGTCGCGCCACCTCCCCCGGCAAGCATAAGGGTTACGGTTCATTTTCTATTCAATGTTTAGTATAGTTGCATTTTCACAGAGACTGATTCATACCTCTTTACTTTGATCAACATGTCTTTTTTATACATATGTGGATTCCAGTCCTTTTTTATAGCGCGATATCTGTTGATTTTCGTGTACCTAAGATTAAGCATTTTAAATAATAAAATTTTTTCTTTTCCTGAAAATCGTTCCTTAATACGTTCACTTATGTTCAACGACCATTTTTTTTGAACTGAAAAAGTTATATTTGCAGTTCGCTTAAAAACTACTGACATCTTTGCAGTAATGTAATTTTTAATAGTATGTTCAAGATGATTTTATTCTGAATTTACTTCAAACTATCAAAAGTGGATTGACTAAAATGAAATGTCCCATGCATTTTTTAAAATAATTAATTAATATGATTGAAGTTTTCGTCTTCTGCCATCTAAAATTATTTAACCAATACAAATAACAGCGAACATTACAATTCGATTAGTGAGTTAACCGTTGTTGATAGTCTTTGTTGTTATTTCGTTCTCTAGTAGGAAATGACAGTATATCATTACTGGTGCGGAAGTGAAACATATGTAAAAATTGGGAGAATACAATGCAATTCAATACTACAAAACAATAAATAGGTCTATAGGAAGACATTAAAACTTTGATGCAATTAAAGTTCAAGCTCTTGCACGGATTTTTGTACAATGTACATGCCTTGTCAATACGTTTAGCATTTATCAAATGCGGTTGTGGTCCAATGTCCTAACTTTTCTGGTTTGTTTTAAAGTATTGTATACCTTCCAGATAACCGCTCTATAGAGTTATGAAACCAAATATGCACTAAAAGTGAACTAATCTGTTTTTAAAGTAAAGAAGTTGGTATCAGCTTTCGATATGACAGAAAGTATAACCATTTTAAATATACTTTTATTAAATAGCGTATGGGTCGCAACGATAGTGCTAAAATTTTCAAAACGTCTAATCGACCATGTATATCAGTCACACTGTACCAAGAATCCTTTTGCAGTTAAAACTAGTAGCAAAAGTAGTATTACATATTCTAGTACCTTGGGTAAATGCTTATCTTTGTTACCGATGAGCATAATTGATACCACTCAAAATTAAAAACACCGAACGTTTTTCTATAGAGACTAGTCGACCCCTGATGATGATAGTTTATCTATTGAAATTCGTTCGGTGTTTTTAATTTTGTGAGGTACGTGGGTGAATCATGTATGTTATAGATCCAGTCTTGTAGATTTTCAAACCACAATGCTATGATCTGTTCGGTATTTTAAAAATTTCTACAGCAAGTTCTATAACTTCTACGGTTATATAAGTAAAATTGTTAATCAGACGCGATATTTGTATTAGATACAAAGCCTTAAATATTATTAATAGTAGGCTTTCACAGTAATGAAATTATTATCATAGTACATTCTTTTGCGTTTTCTCTATTTTTCGGATCTAATCTAAAAGTTAATTGTCATTGAAGTTTATTTAACTATGAAAATTGTAATAAGTTGAAAGGATCAAGGTTCGTAAACTGTATTACTTTTAAAACTAATGTTTATTGTACATATAAAGATCATCTCGAGTGGGACTTGAATTCATGACTTTTTAATTTGCTAAAGCAGGGTTCTAACCATCTGTCCTGCAGAAGAAGCTAGTCACACTGATTTACCTATCTCGTCGCCAGCCAAGGTTTTGACTTGTTTTTATTTAATTACTGATTGTCCGCAAAGCTTAGCTATTGAAACGCGTTCGGTGTTTAGTAATTTTGTGTGGTACGTAAGTATATTTTGTTTATTACAGGTCTTGCCATTGATCTAGTATTCCGGTTTTTTTCAAATGACACTATTAAGGACTACTTTCTTGTATAAATTGCAGGTTTATTTGGTGATAAAACAAAAATCAATAAAATAACGTCTCACAGATCGGTTTATTTAAAACCTAATAAACAAAATATACCGAAACAAACAAAGCATGCAATTAATAATATTAGCATTTGTGCAAGTAATTTTTGGTACGTGAGGTTTAACCTTTTAATATATAGTAAATTCCACATTTAAATTTTGACAAATTTACACAAATCTACAAATTTTGGTGTAGTGGAAGGGAGGGCACATAGGAACATTTAAGGTTTGAAATTAATCGACAAAGAATAAGATGTAAAATTTAATGAAATAAAATAGTCCTCTCTGCCCCGTGCTTGGGATACAGAGGACTTTGTCCGATCCCATGTGCCCCAGTGAAATTTCTTACAATTCTAAAATAAATTTAATTTGAAGACTATTTATTTATTTTTATTAAAAAGATAAATTTTAAAGTAATTTTGTAATTAAAAAAAGTAATTTGATGATTAAAGAAAAGTGATTTAATTATAAAAAAAAGTAATTTTGAATTATTCACAATTTATACAAACAATATTATTATCATCCCCTTCGGCGCCGGGGCAAGCATCATGGACCCAATTTTTACATATTCCACACTGAATCCATCCTTCGTTAGACTTAGATTGGAAGAAAGTTTCTGTGCAGTAAATGCATTGAGGATTGTTGTCTTTAATATTTTGAGAATCACTGCTATCTTCGGTCGACTCAATGTTTACTCTCTTATTTTTAATTTTGTTTTTGCCCTGTCCCCCTTTATTTATATTACCTGACTTAAATTCTTGCATACTTTTTTGGAGACTGCTAGTGATTCTTTACGTCGTTTTTCTTCTTCTTTAGCTTTTCTTAAATTCTTAAAGGGCGAAAACGTTCATTCTTCTGAACACTGAGTGTTTAATTTTCGTTCAGTGTTTTTTTGAGATCGGTTTTGGTGAAATTTTATTTAAAACCTTATGCAGATTTTATTTTCAATAATCATTACTTGGGAAATCGTTGAAGGTTGAGGGTCATGGTATAATAAATCTTTAGTTGAGACTATTTGATTGTGAAGCTGTTATTGTGGTTTCTATATTCACTTCTTCACCCATTAGATTATTCATAATTGGCTGAGGTTCAGATGACAAACTTGAACAAAGTGAAGGGTTTGTCGAAGTAGCCGGTTGAGGTTCAGCAACTTCACTCATTTGATAAGGCATATAGTCTTCTTCAGAAAAAATATCTGGATCAAATGGAATAATCCCGGTAACTTGAAACCCCTTAATAGCTTCTTCTAAAGTAGCACTCCTTGTAAAAGCTTTACCAAATATTCTTACAATATCATGGATTGTAATCCTTTGAGAAGGATGGTTTGTTTACCATAGATCACACTCTCGGGCATGCTAACGTTTTAAGAAACTGTAAATACAACAATCCAACGGTTGAAGCCAATGGCTCGTGTGTGGAGGCAACAAAACCTTGACTATGTTATTTTCACGAGCGAAAGTAATGGCCTCTAGTGTTTTATGGCTTGCGTGGTTATCCAATATTAAAAGAGCTTCCTTATTTTCGGTAGGCTTCGCAAACGTGTTCCAGATATTTGATAAAGTGTTCTGAATCCATCTATCCACTCTCTACCGTTGGCGTATGATCCTGCCGGACTCCCTTTCATAATTGCTGGTGGCATACTTTGTCTAGGGAAGTGAATAATAGGAGGTTTTTTTTATTGCACAAGTAACAGTTATTTTAAATCCACGCTCGGCACTCACTATTGCGACTTTTCTTTGCAATAATTTTTCTTGGATTAGGGACTGTATTTATTCATGTCTCATCTGCATTAAATACTTGATCTCGTTGCAAAGATCACAGATTTTAATATGTCAAAAATTTTTTACTTGAACTCTGTTAAAGGCAAAGGCTCTAGCTACACCGGTTCTCGTGTTTGTGCATTTGTGGATTTCGTTTGCGAAAGCCGTTTAACCAATCCTTTCTAGTAAGTCTTTTAGTTTTGTTGAAAGTATGCGGAATTTCCATTTGTTCGGCAAGGTCAAATGCCAACTTCAGCACATCGCGTGGAGTCAAGCCATAAAGTTTACTTTCTAAATTTAAAATATGAACAACCAACTCTTATACTGATCTAGTGAAAAAAGCGGGTTTAAAATTATCTTTAACTCGTTATTTTTAAGTCGTCGTAGGGATTTAGGGATTCCGAATCTTTTGGATGCATTTGTCGCTGACATTTCTATAGATATTACAGCTGAAATTGCTTTTCCCTTATCAATTTGGGTCCAATTTGGATATAGTTTTTTCTTTTTATAATTCCGCGCCTTCTGCAAGAAAGTCAAAATTGAATAACTAAAAATATCACAAACTCAGAGAGGCACCTCTAGTCCTATGTGCCCCAAACTTATCGGACTTTTGTGTCCCAAGGCCAGTATTTAAGACATTGATAACGTAACCACTTGAAACAAGATATTAGGTTAATGCAATTATATATAAAACTATTCTAATGTGTTGTAGTTCAATAAAAAGTAATATTTATATTTATTTGTTATAAACTTAATTAAATGATTTTTTTACATATTTACCTTTAAAAATAATAGTTTTGCGCTTTTTATGTATTTAACAAAAGTACATATGTCTGCTGTCACTAAATTAACAATGGCGTCTGTTCAGTGTTGGCACGTTATACGTAGACACGTTTTGGTAGTTTTTATATGATTTAATGCGTAAGTCCTATCTATCCCGCCAGCCCCGGTCCCCCATGACCGCCGCTTCCCTACCAATTTTATTCGTTTTAATTACTTGAAATTATGTCTATTTGTTGAATTAATATTATGGCTTAGCTTGACGTACCTATATACAGGGTTATTACAAATGATGTTCCCGATTTCAATTATAAATATTACTGGGTTAATCTGTTTTAAGACCATTTCACTTGGTAACACTGGAAAGGAAAACTCATAAAGTTTCGTTTACATTGGTTTAGGTACGTATTTGCTGTTTGTTAAAGTCAATTGTTGTCAATTGTGTAATGGCTGAGTTTGAAGACAGGAAAGCATTTAGTGTGTTGGATTACCACATCAATAAATCAGTTATTAGTTTGCAACGACACTTTAGAACCAAATTTAATGAAGATTCCCCTAGCAATCACTATTCGAAAGTGGTAGAGTAGGTAAGGTAAAGTTTTACGCGTAGTCGACAGAAATCTACTGTTAAATGCAGCAGAGAGCTTGGTATACCACAGCCTTAAAATTCAGCTTGTTCAAGCATTAAAACCAAACGACAAAAGTTCTAAGACTTTCATTTCGTGAGAACATCAAGGCCTTGATGGAAAATGGAAACTTTGTAAAATGGTTAGTCTTTAGTGGTGAAGCCATATTCCACTTGTGTGGTAAAGTGAACAGACATAATGTCAGAATATGGGGCTCGGAGAACTCACACACCTACATCGAGCACATGCGCGATTCTTTGAAACTTAATGTGTTTTGTGCTATCACGTACAACAAAGGGCCTTTTTTTTTGTTGGACAAACAATAAATGGAATAATTTTCTTGTACATGATGACGGAATGGCTTCTACCACAATTAGAACAAGAATACCCAAATTTCATTCTGCAATTAGATGGCGCTACTACTTCGATGTTAGGACTGAACTTCGAAATCGGTGGCCTGACAGATGGATCGGTCATGGTGGTCCAAATGATGCTGCATTCTCGAACTGGCCTCCAAGATCTCCGGACATCACCCTCTGTGATTTGTTCTTGTGGGGATACTCCAAAGATAGATACCGTTACCAGAAAGCATACCTGAGACAACAACGGATTACCAGAGCCAACGAAACAATCGTCCAAGACACTCTTAACAAAGTATGGCAAGAGTTTGAATACAGCCTTGACATCTCTTGTATCATAAGGGGTTCCCATATCGAAAATTTGTTAATTCTTGACACCTGGGATAAAACTTTTTGAGTTTTTCTTGAAATGTAACCATTTTATTTTTTTGTATGATAAATAAAACCAGATTTATGTACACTTGAAATCATGGACATCATTTGTAATAACCCTGTATATTAGGCTGATGCATAAGTAATGGCGTTTTTTTTTATTTAAAAGTTGGCTCTGAAATAACAAAATTTTGATTAGTCAATATTCAGCTTGTCACATAATTAGTAGTTCTGTCATACAGTGTGTTTGCTTTTATATTTCGTTCTTAATTCTTAAAATTTAACCTTATTATAATGGAATGTCCAGTAGACAAAAACCATTATCTTCTTTTTGCGTTTATCGAGGTGCTAAAGCCAGTCAAGCTTCTCGTGAGATTTGCGATGTTTACGGTGAAGATGAAATGCCCGTTGGGACGGCGCAAAACTGGTTTAAACGTTTCCAAAACGGAATTTTCGACCTTAATGATATGGATCGTTCAGGACGTCCTGTTAGGTTCGATGAAGAGCGATCGAATCAACTTCTTCATAAAAATTCACGCCAATCAACTAGGGAGTTGGCCCAGCAAATGGAATGTGACCAATCAACGATATGTCAACATCTGAAATCCTTAGGAAAAGTTCAGAAACTTGGCGCTTCGGTTTCTCATGTTTTGAGCGAGAACAACGTTCCACAATTTTTGCTGGACTGCTCGCTCGGAATCGTGCTACTCATGGTCACAATCAGACGTTCCTCTACCGAATCGTTACCGGCGACGAGAAATAGTGTTTGTGAATGTGAAGCAAGCGAAGCCTAGAGCGAAACAAGATCTTCACCCTCGAAAGGCGAAGTTATGCGTTTGATGGGACTGGGAAGGTATCATTCACTATCAATTGCTTGGGCCTAACCAAACAGTCAATGCAACGCTATATGTAGAACAAATGCATCGCCTTTACGAAGCTATTCGGGAAAAACGACCCCATCGGCAGCATGACCTTCTTCTTCATCACGACAACGCTCGTCCGCACATTGCTAATATGACAAAGAGAGCAATTCATACGCTTGGTTGGGAAGTATTGCCGCACCCTCCATATTCTCCAGATTTGGCTCCTTCAGATTTTCACCTATTTCGATCACTTTCGATCAGTTTGCGGGGTGTTTCGATCAATATGATGTGGAATTACGGACGATTTTTACCGTAGAGGTATCGAGAAATTTGTTGAACGCTGGGAGGAAGTCGTTAATAATAACGGAGGAAACATAATTGATTAATATGTTGTAAATTTTTGAAGTAAAATATATATCTTTTTAAAATAAAAAACGTCATTACTTATGCATCAACCTGATAGTTTAACAGAATTAAAGTGCGTATTAAAATCTAAATTTATTTTAAACGGACATGCTTGGTTTATAAAGAATAACTATAATACGATAATCTCTTAAAATTAATTTAGTTGAGTATTCACAAATTTAGTAAAAAAATCGCACGTTTTAATTAATTAATTAATTAATTAATTTAATTACCCGCAAAATACGTATCTTCAAGAGATTAACAAACTTATCATTATTTTAAATCACACACGCCTTGCGCCATTATTCAATTCAACATTATAACGAGACAGAAGTTGAAACTAAAAATGGGGCAAGGTCAATCATTTTGATAGAAAATTTCAGATACAAACAATCTGTTAGAATGATCAGGATACTTATTAGTGTCTTGAAGGTAAAATAGTATATTGCGTTCGACGTGTAAGTTGATCAATATTTCGCTCAAAAATGATCAGCATACACGTGTTACATAATAATCAACTATTATTATTGCTCATTACTGAAATGGTTTGAATGATAAGAAAACTGAAATGAACGTAGACTACGATTAAAGCAATCTACGAAAGTAAGAGTTAACGGTAAAAAAATTAATTGAATACTTTTTATCTCTCGTGTCAATCATTTCAATGAAATAGGAACTAACAAGCGAAAAGTGATCTACGATGAAGTACGTCCATTTTTAGCTTAACTTAAATAACTTTCTCCTAACCGCATTAAGAGAGAAAACATAATTATTCTTCTTGTCAATGAAAGTACTTTTTATACGTATTTATTTATTTTTTTTTTTTTTGTTTCAGACGGTTTTAGTTATATCCAGCATCATAGTTTTACTTATTGCAGTTAACGTTCAAAGTGCCGCTATTGACACGCCTTATACCCATTTAACGTTAGAAGATCTCTCACAATCGGATCGGGAATATTTAGAATATTTAGAAAACGAAGCGGTACGAAAAAAGCGCTCCGGTGACATTTTAGGAGCAATTAAATCAAAATTTACTCAAGGGATTAAATCGAAGTTAAGTGGTCTAACGTCGGCAAGTTCACATGCAAGTTCATTTATAACGGGTGGAAGTAGTAAATATCATCATCATGAAGATACATCTTTTAGCTTCTGGGATTTACAAAAATCCATTTTTCAAACACTTCTTCAAGCGGCGAAAGCAATTAAAGGCGGATTTTTAGCAATTAAAGGACAGCTTATAAAAGGTTCCGGATACGTAATATCAGCGAAAGGAAAACTTATTAGTGCTAAAGGTGAAGCTATCTCAAATATAGGAAAACATTTAGCATCATCAGCCGTCTTGATATCTCGACCAACTACAAGTACACATTATTCGGCGCCTTCAGGTAAATAACTTTCAATTTTTAATTTTATAATTATGATTAAGTTAATATTGAGATAGTTACGCTTCAGTGTAATTGCTCTTCAAACATGATTCTAAATCGTAACTCAGTTTACGTACATAAAACTGAAAGTCATCCTAATCAATTACAGGGCCCGTTGAACCCGTATACGTGGAAGCACCGTCAAGTAGTGGTTTTGGTGATTCAAGTGAACCTGGATCAAACATAGAATATCATCATCATCACTACGAACATATTCCAGGCGAACACGATGAAAGTAAATATCCGCCCATCTATGAAGGTAATTAATATATTTATTTACATTTTCTGCATAAAAATTTGAAAATACACAGTCTTCATTTAAATGTAAATTACTAATTAACAGGGCGCGAAAAAGATTAATATACGTAGGTAAATTATAATTCGTAGCGTTTATGCAGGATTTTATTTTTATATAAAGAAATATACGAAAAAATGCACTGAACCGTACAGAAAATAAAACTAAACTATTTAACCAATGTAATACACAACAATGAATTAGGTATATGGAAAGTTACCATTACCTAACATTACCAGTTTATGGTGATTACTTACTTCATTATTAATGAAATCTGGATTTAAGTGCTGTTTTACCGTAAAGAAATCAGAAATTTTAAAACGACCTTTAGAGTAACTATTTTGCACTAGTTTGTTTCATAAGAAACTTGAACGGCTCATGGAATTCACCACTTCTTGACATTATTTTTTCAGTTTCTTTTATTTGACTTAAATATCGCAAATAAAAGTAATAAATGTACTTCAGTACTTGCTCAAGATGAACATGCATAACCAGAAAAGTTGAAAACTGTCACTGTCATATTTCTCAAGCTAAATTTCCATTTTGACGACAGAATTCGCCAAGTTTGTTAGTATACGCAAGGTCTACAATAGTTATTTATATAACTAGTTAGGACAAGCTTTATTTTGTGTAATGAGTGATATTTGAGGAAAAACCTTGCCAGAATCCGTCATATTTCGCGAGTTACGCAAAGTAAAATTTTCTAACGTGTTCTGTACAAGATTTTTTTCTAATTTTGACAAAAAAACTATGTTATTACTTTAACATTGTGCAACTATTTATTCTAGAATTTTTTTTCATCGAATTTAAAGTTATGTTGGTAGCACTGGACATCAACGTATCAAACTGCTCTCATATGTATGACAGTTGTAAGCAAATTTTCATGTATGAAAAATCAGGGGTGTCAAACCAAACAATAATGATTTTCTGGGTTTGCAGGTCAAAAACACAAACAAAATTTTCGATGGAAAGGTGCAGATCATACAACTTTATGGGTAGCATTGACTAAAATTAAATAAATGTAATTATTTCTGTAATTTTATTTTTGTCTTCTTTTAATACCCAAAGGTAAAATATGTCACCTCACTTTTACGAGGATTGTTCGATGAGTACGTGGCCTAACAAAGAAAACGTAATTTTTTTTCAGAAAAAACATCCTATTTTTCAATATAGTCTCCTGCGCGCTCAACACACTTACTCCAACGATATTCCAAATTAGCAATGCCTTCATTGTAGGTCGATGAATCCAATTCTTCGGAATACTTGTTTACAAAAGCGATTATCTCGGAATTAGAGGAAAATCTCTAACCGCAGAGCAATTTTTTGAGGTTTGGAAGCATATGATAATCGCTGGGATCCAATCTTGGCGAATGGGCCATTGCAATCGCAGACTTGTGGTCTGATGCGTTAAGATGGAAAAGCACTTTTTTTATCGAATGTGGCCGTTTCTTTTTGATTTTACCGGTAAGTTGTTCCAACTAATTGGCGTAATACTCGCCATTTATTGTTTTTCCCCTTTCTAAGCAGTAGACCAAAATAATTCCATCAGAATCCCATAAAACAGTTACCATAACCTTTCGCTCTAAAAAAACCGTATTGGCCGTAATAGCAGTTCCTTTGCCTGTCCATTGTTTGGATTGTTCCTTGGTTTTGGAAGTATAATAGTGGACCTAGGTCGACGGGTATGAAACCTTTGGATTGTAGCGAAAACGAGCCAAAAGGACTCGGTAAATACTCAAACGATCAGTTTTTGCACTGATGTTAGCAACCGCTGCGCCAACGCGCAGAGTTTCCTGTTATTTACAATTCTTCAGTTAAAATTCTGTATATAGTCATTTGAGATACTCACTATGTCAGCTGCCTCGCGCACTTTTACTCGATAGTCATGCAATACAATGCGGTTTTTTCAATCATATCTGGGGCAGTTGCAGTTTTTGGACGTCAACCACGGGATTCATCACACTAACACAAGCACGCTTGAATTTGGCAACCCAACCATTGAAAACGATGGAGCGGATTCAAATAGTGTTGAATCTAGCTCTATTTTAATTTTGGTTGGTGTTGTCTTTCAAATGATCTTTCTCCGAATTCGCACCATCTCTGTGCTAGGCCACGTAGTTACCAAACAATTTTCCACCAAGTATATCATTCGTTATGACATAAAGCTTGGAAAGTAGTTACAAAAGTTTCGCAATTTTTCGAAAAATAATCAGTTTCAAAACGTCAATCAACTTTGAAAATTGCCACTTTACGTATCAAAAAAACATAATTTAATATTACTTTAAAAATTATTATACTAAATAATTCGAAAAGCCGCTTATATTTTGATAGTTATTAAGAAAGAACGGAATCTTTTCTGCAAAGAAGAAACCATGATTCTATCTTCATGTTGGGCATTTTAGTTGAACTCAACTCAGTTTTTAGTTAAATCGTTAAAATGTATCTTATTAAGCAGATATCCACAGATTATTACTTATTTGATTAGTGCAATCCAAGCTGAGCATGCAGCGCCACAATTTTTTTCATTTACACCTAATGTGTAATGAATTAGATGGTTTGGTGTTAAAAGAATAGGTTAATAAGGTTAAACTTCGATTCAATGAGTTTGCTGAAGGACATTGTAAGGTACATGATTGAATTTGTACTGTAAGCGTTTGTAACTATTTATTACAACAGTGGCGGAACTATGCCTGAGCGTGGCCAGTGTCAAGTTCAATTTCCAAAAGTCCCAAGTATATTGCAATACGTTTTGTAACTGAAGAAATTGTATCAATTCGCACCGTCATAGTTCTACGTTTTCCGCTATTGTAAAAAATAAGAAAATTATTATACCTAATACGTTGTGTTATTTCCCAGAAAATGCAAACCCCTGCAACAATCGTTTATCACTAACGATGTAACTTGATCGATCTATTAGTTCTTTTTTAGTGGTTCCCATTCATTGCACAATCATATTCTTGGGAAAAGTCGATTGTGATGATGCATATATGCGCATTTTGTCTGTAGTGTTTCGGATAAGGGTGAAGAATCAACACTCCAAATAGGGATGTCCCTTTCTTAGAAACGATCGTCGTGCTAATGAAACCCATAAATTACAATGAGGCGACAATGAAGCAATAACGATGTGCACCGGTTGTATTGCTTCCAATAAGAATACAAAACCAGCACTACGTAAGGGGGCTTCGTTAGGTTAAAAGCTGCAATCATGCTGGTTTAAGCTATTAAGGTGCACTAACGAAGCACAAACGATCTCCATCTCACGTGCTTTGTACTTAGTATTAAGGGAAATCAGTACTTCACAAGGAGGTGCCCTTCCCTTAAAAACGGATGATCGTAATGCTGCAAGCAAAACAGCGCTAAGGGGCACACAAAGTACTAACGATCCGTGCAGGTTAGGTAGTTAGGGCTTTGGTTAGCCGTCCTTAGCGCACTTAATTTACTATCATCATTAGCATTCTGATGTTTAGTAGCTTTTAACATTAGAAAAATATATTTCATACAAATTTGTCTGGAAGATAGGTTACATTCCAAACCAATAATTACTAATAAAAATTAGGCTTTTTACATAATGGTTTATGAACCATGCGTAAATAATACGTAATAAAATGCGGCGAACAATACGTTTAGGAAACGTTACTAAATGTCATATTGACCACAAATACCAAGATATTCAAAACAGTTTTGTAATTCTCAAAAATGTAACTTATTGACCAATTTTGCTACCTTCCGTCTTAAAAGCGCCTTTGATTTTTTTGTATTTGTAGACCGAGATCCCGCCGCAAAGTCAGGAATCTCTATGCACATCAACTACTAATAGTTATAGCACTACCCGTCATTAGAATTTTGACCTACTGAAGAAATTCCAGCTTTAGTAATGGACCATTAACGTGTCAATCATCGTATTTCCACAGGACCTACAATTTTACCTCCTATTCGAAAACAAGGACTGCTTTGGTTTTTCTCCGTTTTAGGAAAATAACTACCTTGGCCAGGTTTGAACCTCATTTAAGAGTTTATCAACCGAGTAAAAGAATGTCAATTGTACCTGTTTAACGCAAGTTAATGCTGCAAATGAGCAACCCGAGGGTCCCTGTTAAAGATGTTCGAGATCAAAAAGTGTAATTCATTAGCAGAATTGCAAAACTACTGCCGATAGTACAGAGAAAAAAATTGAAACTATTCTTCCACACTCAAAAGACTGCGTGTGAGAAGACATACGGGTCATTTAATCGTTCTGCTTAGAATACGGTCCACGATATCGGGGGCGTATTACAGAGCATCAACCCAGAGATTATAATTATATATTAGGCGAGGTCGAATTTGGATTTCATATAGCAAAAAAAGAGTTTTCGAAAGATCAGCTTAGGTAGATGGCAACCCGTGATGTTTTTGAAGCAACAGCCATTTCTAACATAGTAATAGAGTATAAAAGGTTAAGGTTTGACCCATTCATACGTACAACAGGAAATAATCGACCTTTCCTCACGGATACAAGGCATCACTGAACGTGAAACGTGCAAATATATATGGACAATACTAATTTGTAACGTATAAAATTGTGCACTACTACCATTTAAGCCTTAAGAACATCATAGGTTGGGGGTTCTATCTGAACGCTCTCACCCCGAGTATTCGTTTATTTTTATCATAGTTTTGTAGTAATTTGTACCACAGGTATTACATTTTGAGCATATACCGGTAGAACTTAATGCAAATCTTGAGTGTTTGATTGCTTGAAGATGGTGCCATAATTTTGTTCTAATTCGTTGGAAGTTTGGAGTTACATTTTAATGCAAAGCGAAAGTGTTTTTTCAAAATATTGTACTCATTTGTAGTATATAGGTATTTTTATTCCTACCGTTTGAACCGTAGGGTCACTTTAAGTTCGGCGTTGCAACTTAATACCGATTACACTCGATATTGGGATTATTATACTCTTCCAAATTTCCATCAATCCTATTATAGTAAGCTCTATAATGTTCGATTTGATCTATAGACATATTCTTGTTATCTAGAAACCAACTATACGTAGCTCCTTTCAATGTCTGGTACTTTATCCAGAAATAATGTACATGGGCTAAGTTAAAATTAGATATTTCACTTGCTTGCAAACCAACTGACCTTGTTGGCAATCTTTCGAAAGTTGGGTTGTTTTTATCGGCCTCTGGTGTTCTGCTAAGTTCGTTACCAATAACTAATGAATAACACACTCTTGTATGAGTCGCTCTCGCGTTACCCTGAACATATAATTTCACCAAAATCACAGCTAGTATTGTCTTTTTCTCGTTTATGTTTAAGGATATGAGTGAATCTCTATTATTGCTTTAACAGCACAATTGATAAAACTAGTTTCAACTGACTTACGTCTATTATTGATCCTTCCGATTTCGGCTCCAAATGCGTTATATGCTCTCTTTTAGTGTAATTGTCAAAACACCTCAGGTCACAACCTCTTTCATTTCACACCCCTTCATTTTAATGTTTTGTTCTCGTTGCACATATAAATTGTTTCCTCGGAGTTCGTGCATTATACTGGACAGTCTGATTATTACTTGTTTCAGATATTTCATTCTCTTCGTTTACGTTTTGATTTATATCTTCAGATGCTGCCCTCTTCAGCAACCTCTCTGAAAAATTACTAATATGAAAAACCAAATCTTGGTAGTAAGGTTTGCTTTTGGAAATAGTGTTCAACTGCAGAACCTGTTACGGTGACAGCTTTATATCCAAACCATTGGACATTGCCGCCAACCACAGGGATGTATAAGTTTTTTCTACAATTATTGGTAAAGCTAGTAATAATGTATAAAAAAAATTCAGTGTCAGGATAACACAAGCGCACTTGTCGTTTTTATATTAGGTGCCTCTGTGCCCTTGGGGTTTGCATTAAGTTGTGTCTCTAAAGCTTAATTGACCCTAGTGTTGAAATCGCATATATACAGGGTTACTCAAACTCGACGCATTGTCCTTATTGTGCGAAAACGGGGAAAGATAATTAAAATCTTATTGAAGGATCTTAAATGGTTTATGTTAGTTTATCATTTTCACCAAAAATTTTAGAAATCGAGGTTGTTAAAAATAAATTTTTCTCAGAAAGTTTTTAATTTTTTTAATATATTTCGATTGTTGACGTTTTTCTGAATTCAGTCTGCTCAATACCACTTTGCTACCTGGTTGGGTTCAAACGTTACAAGGAAAAATATGTTTAATATAATGTGTGATAAAATCGTGTTAGCCACTTGCAAATTGATAAATCTATACATTTATTCTTGCCAAACTTGACATTTCGCCGTTAAGGCAGCTTAATTGACTTATTATAATTAAGTTTTTATTTTGTTATTAACAATGCTTACCCACAATGAAAAAATGGATATGTTGATAATTTATGGTGTATGCACCAAAAATTGAATTCGAGCAGCCCAGATATACCGTGAAAGATATCCAGAGCGGCACCACTTTGAAGCAAAAATGTTCAGTCGAACTTTACGAAACAATGAAGACGCATTTTCAAGTGGAAAAGGAAAATCTATATTTCAAAAACAATATCCAAAGACAATAATGTCGCGGTTATTTTAAATTATTTTGAGAACAACCCTAGAAATTCTATAAGGCAAGCTAGTCAAGAACTAAATTTTAAGCATTTTATTATTCAAAGAGTTTAAAAAAAATATGAATATCTGGATTATAAATTACACAATTAGTAACTTTTAACTGAAACCCACGAAAACCATGAAGTAAGGGGTCGACAACTATATCACGATATTTTATGGATTGATTAGAGTCGATTTATAAGTAATGGCAAGCCTTATCGTAAACACTCTCACTATTGGTCGGCAGAAAATTCCCACGTAATAAAAGAAATTCAAAACCAAGGACATTTTGGTATAAACGTTTGGAGTGGTATAATTGGTCAAAATTAATTAGTCCACATTTTTATAACCATAATCTTGAACGTAGAAACTATTTATTTTTGTTGGAAGAAGTTCCTCTTCAGTTACGTCAAAATTTGCTGTTTCAACATGATGGGGCTCCCGCGCATAAAGCTACAATTGTCAAAAATTGCTTAGATAATTTATATGGAAATAGGTGGATAGGTACAAATAGGAACTATTAATCTAGCCTTATACAACACTCGTCGCCATCTTTATTTTACGTGAAAACTTATAAAATCTCCTCGAAAAAATCATATATCCTCACCACGTTCATTCAGTATATTCTCCAGATCATAACTCAACTTTTCATATACATCTTGCATATGCGAGAATTTTACTTCCGCAAAATTTAAAAAACTCCCTCACATTCTATCACCTTCATTCGTGAACATGCATCTATTTACCATTATTGCGTAACATTACAAAAGTTTCTACAAACAAAAATATGCATATGTATTCCTTATTGTACGTTAAAAGAACATCACAAAATTGTAAACTCATTTATTCGTACGTCTACACCCGTTTCATTTAACCAAATTCTTTTAGACCCGTATCAAAAGACCAGTAGCTCTACCAGTGTCGTATCAATACAAATTTAATCAAAACATTATTTCTCGACCAAATCTAACGCTTTCAACGCGAAAATCTTTCTATAAAATTTAACTATTCCTTCATACGGTAACTAACGCTTCATTAAAAATCCAGTGACGTATCAGTTACACCACTTACACTACGCATACTCACAAAAAAATTCTTTTCATGCAAACTCGCTTCAGCTGCACTCAAAACACGTTACACACGTTATCAAAATCCTGCACATACACGGTGCGTCAAAATAACCTTACTAAATATCGACACTACGACCTATTTTTCGTTTGGTGAATGTAGATGTAGACTTTTTAAACTCGATACCTTCTCTCCTCTGTTCTTCAACAGCTACTTTCTTTTCTTTTCTTTTGTTTTGGTTAGGGTTATTTTCAGGGATAATATAAGTAGTACTATGCTTATTATCGGTGATACCACGAGTTAACGCCGATGAAAATTCAACAAGTGCGAAGCACAGCACGAGTTTTATTTAGGAAGAAAATATAATTTATTAATCACATGGGGTCGTTTTAGCCACTGAAATTATATACGTATTGTACAACATTATTATTTACTACAAAGAGGCGTTTCTAACAGAACTAACAGTTCCATATTTAGATAAAGGGTGTTCGTATACTAGATTCTACATCGTTTAAAATCAAAGCGATCATTGACTGATTGCATGATTTGTAAGCAATTTTGACTGCCGCTGGTATATGTTTTTGTAAAATCGTTATTAGTCTTCAGACCGTTAATAACTCATGAGTGTTCCACATTTTTTCGGTTATTCCCATTTATCTTTAGCATCAAACTAATAAAAAATTTGTTTCAGGTAATGTTAAAATGAATGTAGCAAAATCTAAATGAGAGTTCCGATTCTATTTCCAACACTTGCAGAATTTTGCGGTACTAATGTGCTAGCGTTACTTTCTTAGTTACCAGTTTGTTAGATTTTAAGGTTTATGTATAGATATTTTGATTCAGGGAATAAAGAAACTTTTTATTTCAATTTATGTAATGGGGTGCTATTTATCAAACAACGATGATGTCTATATTATGCTTAAGTAGCTTTTTATTTTGTACCATTCGTTTATTATAGGTATAGTTATAATGTAGTTGCTGCTATACTTTAACGTGGCTTTCTTTATACGAAAACTTGGTCTCATGTAAATATATAAGGTGTCAACAGTTTCTATTTCTTTCCTCGTTGAATTGAAGGATCAGTTCCATTTTTTGCTATTTGCGGCAAGTCGTATCGAACAAGCGTACTGGCAAACTATTTAGCGGATCTCGCTACTGCGGTTCTCCGTATAGCGATCCCTGTTTGACTGGTTTAAGAACATTCGTTCCAGTGCTATTTGATCAACAAATTTCAATTCTGATAGCTAATGATAGCTGAATGAGATAATATAGCTAGATACATACCCATATTATCCACATTAGAAGATATATGGATATGTTTAGAACCTAATATAAATTTAATATTTATTGGGCAGAATATCTCAACGCATCAGCTATTGACTGAAACGAACTTCTGCATTAGAGGTTAGAGCGAAATAAACCGCTCTAATGTGAGACTGCTAAAATGGGACACCGCTGATGAAAAGACTACCTAAACTTACCAATAACCGTTATAAGTGGACGTCAAAACAAGGAGAATTATTCGAAATTATTTCTCAAAATAGATCTAAGATAGCTTTTCAACTTTTAAGCAATCTCTACTGTTTTAGAGATGCTTTTCAAGACATAGTTATTAAAAAAAATACATATATTTTCTTATCTGTTCAAATCTTATCGATTAAGAATGGCGGTTAGATATAATTTTATAATGAATTATTTTGAAATTCTATCTGTGCATTAAAGAACTGCATTACAAACATATCAGAAATTCCAACGAAGCGTTTTCCGAGACAATTAGTGTGGCCGGGTGCTTTATCCTCTTTAGATCTTGCCATTACCTCAGGGTTATTAAAAAAAGACCGCCAAAATTTTAAAACCTTTAATATGGTGCTGTGAAAAGGTACCATTTTCTTTGTATGAACGAAGCCCTGCAGTGAGCCAAAAAACGTTTGGCTCCGGTTTCTCACAACTTTTTATTTTGTTTTGTGCGGAAGAAAGGTATGTGCCATTATTCTTCACTCACCATTAATTAGCTTTATTTTCGTATAAAATGTGATTTGTTTACATGCACCACAAATAATTATAACTTTCGAATCCGGTGAACAACGGAGTTTGTTCTTTATGCAACGGGATTTTTTAGTTTTGGTGAAAGGTTGTGTAGTAAATTGTGTAACTAAACTACCAACACCCTACAACACCCCCCTTAAAAATTGTTGTGTGTCTTCATATGGACAAAACGCTTGTCATTTCAAGCCAAAGGGAAAGTATAGAGTTTCGTAAGATACTTATCGTACTATTCATGTATCGTCAAAAGTTCATAAATTACTAAATATTTTGAAAAAACTAAGTTAGAATAAACAAAACCCCTATATAACTTTAGAGGATATTATACCTACTAGTCTAAAATATAAAATGGCATATTGGTCAGAAGTAGGAACCATAATAAATAATTGTCACTAAATCAATGTTTTATACGTTGTATCCTATTCAACTAACTAAAATAATAATAATAATAATAATAATATTAATAATAGAAACAAAAAAAAAAATAAAATTACACGTGGTTCAACATGGTTTGATTATCGAAATTTATTATTATACCCAAATATCAAACAAAATAGTAACAATCTTGTTGCATTACTAGAGTTTAGTATCCACTACTACGAGAAGCAGTTAAGACATTTCTCCTGACTGTAAACCCTACCCTGCGCACACCCTACCAACTGCGTTACGTGAGTAAAACGTCTGTATCAATTTATATTCTATCGGTAAATACGACAGTGGTTAACCATGTATATACATGGAGATATACAATAAAACGTTGTAGTAAGATAACTAATATGTCAAGTACGAAAACTATAAATTTCATACCCCAAGCAGGCAGAAGCAGAGCTTCAGAATCTTGCATCGCATTTGCGGCCAGCCCTACAGATCCTGGGGAGGACAATACATTGACATTTTCACAAAGTAAATCAAATCCACCAAGAATTTCCAATAGAAATCAAATCCATCCTGTAGGAAACTCTATTAATTGCTCGCATGTTGATAATCAAAATTCTGTACTTAACGAATCTCTGTGTCCAAGATTACGATTCTCACTGTGGGGATCTCTGAAATGGTAATGGATACAACTCCGGTTAAATGGGGAAAAAGTTGTGTAATTAAGGGACCAATAAAATGATACAAAAATAATAGTGTGATTTTTTGTTTTTGAGATATTTGAAAAAATTTGTATTTTTGAAATTTCTATTTTATTTTTTTCTGGCATTATTATAAATACTACAGCAAAAGTACTAACACTTCTTCGTGGCAACTTGTTACGTGCTTTAACATGGCATAGTCAGTTTTTCAATCAGACGTTAGTAGTACAGTGACTGACCTCGGTTGGATCTTGACGACCACGTGGGGGACGTATTTTTGACCTCCGGTCTGGCGTTGGAATTGCCCTTAAGCCGAAAAAAATTCGAGTTCAGGACCTCCGCGGGAAATTTGAATAAGGGTCCTAATGCAAGCTTGTAAGAGATGGTTAAACTGTATTACTGATATCTTGTAGAAACGGGTAGCCTCGGAATTTTTTTAGTTAACAAGTATTTATATCTATTTCTATCCATCTAACATGAAGATTAAATGTCATTCTGACATGGATAACTATTTTTGACCATATTATTTAAACTATATGATAACTTTGTGAAATACATATATGTCCAGTATTACCTGGATACACATTGTTTAATATTGTCCTAATGTTGGGCAGATTCCAAAAAGTGAATGTCGGTTACTCAGAATGTAATAATATCGGCACGATATAAGTAAGGCAATTTTAAACCTACATTTATATTATATTATTGGCCCCACATAGATTAAATTACATCAATTTGTTCAATACCCGCCTTATATTGGGAGTCTATTATTTAACATTGTGATATTATTGTAAAATCTATATACAGCCTATATTACATTGAACATAGAACATTGAAAAACACATATTGCTATTACAGTCGATAAATTTTGTAATAACAATATTGCAGTAAACGTGATTTTCAATATCGTCCCAATTGAAATTCAACATCAGAAAACCATATACAAGGTATCATTATTACCCCAATGTTACACCAATTTTTAACCAACTTTATGCTCCACTTGGTTTCGTAGTTCTCGATAATTCTGTGGTTCCAACAGTTGTGCTACTTTAATGTTATAGTCGTTCATATTTAGTATAACAGTTGCATTACATTTATCGGATTATAATAGTATTGTATTTACACTACGTTTAAGATTAAATAAAGCACGGCGCTGTCGGAAGGATAAGTTGCTTTTTAGAGATTTTGCTGTACATAATTTGTTAACGGGTTTATATCGAACTCCATTCCCAGCGTCAAACGATAACAATTTAATAGAATACTAGACATTGAATATTATATCTTCAAAAGGTGTTATCGCAAAATTGTTGCCCTTAGAAAGCGTGTCAATAGCATCATCTGAAAAAATATAATTAAAAAGGTACACAACTGTTATTTTATTATCAAAAAAAATGATGCTATTTAGTCGTCCAAAAGCAAAATGAAATGAAATGTCAAAATTTATTTTCATACATTAAAATGTTAACGTTTCAATTTTATCTCAATCCTCTTCATTTAATATTTTATAAAGAGCATTTGAAAGGCCCAGGGCTGACAAGAGAGAAGATCCCTAAACTGCTTGCACTAGAAGACAACATACGTAAATAAAATAAGTAATTAATCTATAAGAAAATATACAAACAAGTATTTAAGGTCACCTTAGGATGTTTTAAACCCATTATCATCTTCCAGAGTGCATAAGTTATCTTGTTCTTGTGGAAAAGTGTACAATGGAACCACAAAACGTAGCTTTGATACAAGACGTAAAGAATATATGAGATTTTGTGGATTAGCTCAACCAGAGTAATTTGCGATAGCCAAGCATAACATTTAGTTTGACAATATGAAAACAAACTCATTATTATGTTCGTTTACAACGTGAATCTGTTGAAATATACAGGGTGTTTGGTAAACATACGGCAAAAATTCAAGAGGTTATTTCTTGGCCTATTGTAAGGATATTTTGTACTATGATGATTTTGGGAAAACGTTTACCTAATACCCTGGATAAGCATCTTAATAACTTCAATGGGCAAAAAGAAAATCTCCGTTTAAACAGGTTTTGGCATCTTAGAATTAAAAAGAGCACAATTTTACGTCTTAATTGTAGGTTTTGGTATGTCTAGGTTTATTACTGTGCTTTTTCCTAGACTTTGAAATAAATGCTGGACCCAATTATATGTTAAGTTACCACAGCACTGTACTAATTTAACATATGTAGTTAGAATTAAAATAAAAAATTATATTAAACGTACTACGTTGTGTTTTCACTGCAGAATAACAATTATAATTGTTAACAAAAAGCTACTTATATTTGTTAGATTTGACTAGATCTTTAATTGGTATGTCAACTATTTGTGAATTTTAAATTAAAGTTTTCACATTTTCACACTTACATCATAATTTGATCAAATTTTGTTAAATTTGCTCTTTGCTTATGACATTTTTCGCTGTTAGCCTTCGATTGTTAGAGGGTGTTCTGATTTGTCATCTTCAAGATAATTTAATAGTGTTTAATTTATTAAGGATCTAGTTATTTGATTATAAGGTGTGTTCAAAGGTAAATAAAAAAATTGTTATTTTGTACTAAAATTAGATTCCATAGTTGTCTTGATACGTTTACTAATAGCAGACTTATGTTTGCGTTTTCATCTTTTTCATACTTCATAAATTTGTTTCAACATCTTAAACATATAGATTTGTATAATTATACATATAAAAAATATACACCATGAAAAATCCCAAAGATGAGTACACAGATCCGAAATTTAAGTGAGCCAGCCTAAATATCGTTTACAAAGCCGTAACTTTTTTATGTATTGATAGATTTTAGCGATTTTTGAATCATTTCTTTTAGTTATTCAGATTCATATGTCAGTTTAAAAATACTTCCATTTTCTACATACGCTGCCTCTACAGGCGTGAGCTGGTTTTTTATCTTTCTTCACTGGAGTGTCTCAGTCCTATTGAACACCCTGTATATTCATTGTATGGTACAATAGCTACTTACATTTGTCGTCATCATACCCGTTTTTAAATTTTAGCTCTATCTTTTGTAGATCAAGAGATAAATTGAAAAACAATTATATTTACACTTGTAATTTGTGACTTGGTATACAAAATTTAAAGAATGTAAAGTAGGATTAGACAAAATTATTGGACGTTGTTGATAAATTGTTTGACACCTCTGTAATTTTCTCTGCAAAATAATTATTACTTAAATTAAAATACCTCGATTAGAAAACGTTTGTATGGGAAGGTGTACTGAACTGACTGAGTCAGGTGACTCACACAGAGAAGTAGTAGATGTTTGGGTGCGTCAAGGTGTTGCGTAAATCTGGCTTGGAAAATATATCTGGAAAACAACATACAGATTACACACACAGCGGAGGACGATTGAGTTGCGTAACTCCTGCAATGGAAAGATTTTTGAGAAGAACTGGTCTGCAAAATCGACATTTAAATTCCACTCAGGTAAAACAGATTTTGCTTGAATCAAGAGGAATGTGTGTTTCCAATGCCACTATAATAAATAGAGTTAAAGGCAAATTTATCCTCCAAACGCCCCGCTCGACATCCAAAATGGACTGCGGAACATAAAAGAAATCGTCTACAATATTCCCGTGACCAGCGACACTGGAACGATGTCGACTGGTCAAACTGTCTATTTACAGATGGATCGCTTTTTTGTTTACATCCAGACAGTGCAGAATTGCACCCTAGAACACGTTCCTATTGGTGGATACTCTGTAATAGTTTGGGGATGCATAGCACTAAGCAACCGGAAAACCGAATTAGTCGTGTTGATTAACTCAACGGTGAATGCTCGAAATTATCTAAATCGGATACTGAAACCAATCGTTCTACCATATTCAGAGGCTCAGGGTCCAGCATTTGTTTATATATACGACAATGCCAAGCCTCACCGCGCTGTTATTGTCAATAATATGGTATTACACAAATGGTACGGCCTGCATTGTCTCCAGACCTCAATCCTATACGGCATGTGTGAGATGCTCTTCAAAGACGAATTTCAAGTCACCCTCATGCTCCCAGTAATGTCAACGATTTGACTATTGCTCTACAGGAAGAGTGAGACGCGGCGATTTAATCGACAGGATTAGAAGGACCATGCCCAGACGATGTGATAAAGTAATAACGGCCCAAGGGAGAGCAACTCATTATAAATAATAATAATAATCCTTAACCATAGCTTAAGTTTAGAAAATTGATGTCATGATTATGTTTTAGATGTTTTGTGGTTGCAATATTCAATTGCTATTAAAGTGTCAATACATTTTTTTTTCAATTTATCCTTTATCTATAAAATATAGAGCTAAAGTTCAAAAACTGGTATGAGCATGACAAATATAGGTAGCTATTATACCATAGAGTGAATATACAGGGTGTTCATTAATGCCGAACACTCCATTGAAAAAAGTGAAAAAATAATTCAAAAATCGCTAATATCCATCAATAAATAAAAAAGTTACGGCTTTGTAAACTTGATGGATATTTGGGGTGGCTCACTTCAAACTCGAGTCTGTGTATTTGAATTCTGTGTAATAATGAGGAAAGTTTAGATTTCAAAAAATATATGCAGATTTTATATTTGTCATAGCAGAGTGGTTGTCAACTGTACCCGGTCTATGTTGACAACATTTTATTAAAAATG
Organism: Vesta saturnalis; assembly: GCA_036346205.1. Classification (NCBI taxonomy): domain Eukaryota; kingdom Metazoa; phylum Arthropoda; class Insecta; order Coleoptera; family Lampyridae; genus Vesta; species Vesta saturnalis. The sequence continues at coordinate 209,997 of JARFJB010000045.1, forward strand.
CGTGACCTTTAAAATCATCATTAAGTAATTCGTTTTCCAAAAACAAAACTCTTCATTATATACGGATCTTTAAACATTCAATATTAAATATTTAATTTCATAAATCAACAGAATCACTGACCGAGATAACGTAAATACCTATTATAATTATATGCTGTTTAGGTACTATTTTAGGAACTGATTCATAATTGAATTATGTTCACAAGAAATGCGTAAATGGAATATTTTTACTGGTCAACTACTCTTAAGGAAATTACAGATTTGTTTTTTGTCAAAACATCTCAGGATTGCATAAATTTAAAATTATAAAACGAATGCGATTATCTAAAAACCACATCCACAAGAACGTTTGAGATATTCACACAGAACGTAAAACGTTTGATAAATATTAACATAGTGATGATTTCACGTCTACGTAAAACCACAATTTTCTTTAAAATTCTAGGAAATACGGTTTATTTGTTGTACGGTTCAGAAGCCGCATTAATTTTTGTATTTACCTGCATTAGTGAAGCGCTGCATTTTCAAAGAAAAATTGATGTCCCCTAATTACCATGTACAGCTAGTTTTCTAATACCATCACCATAATTTTTTATTATATCATAAATTAAAATAATAGGTTCCTTTGTCTTACTTAGCAAATTAATAACCATTTCAACTTTCGTTATGGTAAATGTAGTATTATTTTATACAGTTTAGTTTAGAAAAAGAAAGTTCTGTTCATAATTTACGTTAATTTAACATTGAAGTTTTGATGTAATAATTTGGTGTGTTCACGACTTAACATTTTCAAATTTTTGTGTATTTATAATAAAAATGTTATGTACCTGACAAAACTTGACTTTGACCATACAGCATACAAAGACCATCTTCCAAAAGCGACAAATCAAGGAATACTGATACTAAAGAAGATTCCGAAAGTAAAAGAGGATGATCATAAGGGTAATACTGGTGAACTTGGTCCTCCGGAATTGCACAAGCCAGTAGTAGCATCGGATGAAGCTGTTAATTCACAATTTGCATTTTTACCCAGTAGTAGTGATGCAGCTGCTTTTAGTTATAACGATCCTAGCCATACCTTCCAATCAGCCTTATCCTCACCTTCCTTAGGATCTACCTTTACGGGTCAGGGACAGAACTTTGTTTTACCACAGACTAATTCACAATTTGCTACACCGCTTGCACCTATATCTAGTAGTTTCCAAGACGCTAAGGATCAACAATTTGCACAACCCTATTTTTCACCGCACAACCAAGATTACTTTCAGAAAATACAACCGTTTAACACAGGTTTAACAAAACTCGAAACGTACGATCCGTTTTCTTTACATAATGCACATCATACACCTTACTCAATTGGTTTACCTAGTTATACTGCGGAAAAGGGTCCAACACATATTAAAGGTTTAGAGCATTTTCCATCGTATCCATTAGACTTGCACAAATCGTATGATACGAAAACACAATATTCTACTCTGGTATCTGAGAAACTTTTACCGCCACCTTCGCACAAACCATCTCACAATGTAACTAATTTGAATAAACCCTTAAATTCTAAATCCATTTCTAGAGTCAAACCACCACAAAACAAAACTAAAACTGTCGCTGTTTGGTTAAAACCAAAGAACAACTGAAGACTTAACTACTGACGATACCTTGACGATTGGAGTTTTGCAGGTAATAAAACTATGATTTTGTTTTATAACAGATCCCAAATATTGTTTGATATGTTAAGAAATAAAGTATATGCAAATGTTATATTCATGATGACTACTTTGGTCATTAGTTGATCACAAAATATGTCTTAGTACAGGGTGTCCTATTTTCGATGTAATTGGGGGGTTTTAGGTATTTCCCAAATAGATAGAGTAAAATCATGGTCGGGACCCTTGGACCGATTTTTGAAACAAATTTAATAATCTAAAGAACATTTCAATATCTCGACTCGTTTGCGAAATATAGGGTGTTTTTCGTTTTATGCCGTTTTCTTTAAAATGCCGTAACTTTTTTGTTTGTGAATATTTCAAATTTTCGTAAAAACATCTTTTGTGCCTTTTTTTATGTGCAATTTAGTGGTATACTCGATTTTTTTCTAACATAATTTGTTTCCGAGTCACAGACCAAAGTTGCATTTTTTTAAATGGTAACCATAGTTGGCTATGACTCCATTAATTAGAGATTTCTTCTAGCTTTCAGAAAATATATAGTTTCATATATTTATCTCGGTAAATAAGAAAATTATAAACGATTTTTCGAAAAACACCTCTTGATCAAATCACTTATGTATAGTATAGTTTCATATATTCAAAAGGAAGTATATTACTATGCGCAGAATTTATTTTAAAACTAGATAAAAATGTCCTCATAGTATTTTATGCCATATTAAAAACTTATTGATTTAGAAAAAAATAACATTTTTATTTTATAACAGTTTTTTCTTATTTTAGGTATTGTTCAAACTGATGTCCATTATGATGTAAACAAACTTCACATCGGCTTGAAATACACTCAATTTCCTTAATGAAATGAATAGATGTATGCCTTAAATCTTCAAATGCTGCCCTGGTTGAATTGACCAATATGATATATTTTATATTTTAAAATATCCCCACAAAAAGAAATCCAGTATTGAAAGATCTGGAGATCTTGCTGGCCACTGAATAGGTCCGTTATTGCCAATCCATTGATTGTTAAAGTTTCGGTTTAAGTAATCTCGGACTAAAACAGTATTATGACAAGGCGCGCCATCTTGTTGAAAATAAACATTAACCCTCTGCGCTAATGGAATTTCATCTAGCAGTTGTGGAAGACAAATGTTTAATATTTCCATATACCTCTCGCCGTTAAAAATGTGGTAAACAAATCTACCCCCAAATAAAGCGTGATACATTAAAACCAAATCTACCTTGATTTTGGCGTGCTAATGTTACAACATTGTTATTTTTTGACCAATATCGATTGTTGTTGCGATTAAAAATTCCTGCACTCGTAATATTACTCTCATCAGACCAAATGATATTGCGCCTAAAATTCCTATTTTGTCTAATCTGTTCTAAATACCAATTACAAAAAATAATTCGCCGTTCTAAGTCACCATCACTAAGGTGCTGAATTACTCTTTTTTTGTACGGAGTATAATTATATTTTTTTAAGATTTTTTGTACTCTTGATTTAGATACGCCAACTTCTGTTTCTATTTGTCGGCAGGAGGTATTAGGATTTTCTTCAACTCTTGCTAAAACAGTTATTGCGTCGTCTTGTTGGTTCATTTTTGCATAATTTTTGATCCTAGGCTTCTCAAAAGATCCATAAGTTAATAGATGTTCTTTTAATCTGGCGAATATATTCTTATTGGGATGTCTTCGTTCAGGGAATCTTCAATAAAGTAGCTTTATTATTTTGCGTTTTTATAAATACTAGCATTATTAAAGTATTAAAGGCACAACCTACCTATTAAAATATGCCTCTGCAGTTTGGTATGCATTAAAATTACACTGATAGTAAATACCAATCATATCAAACTTTTCAAAATTTTCATACTTCGTATTATTGACAGCCATCACAAAAAAGTTATTAACTTGAATAATTAATTATTTAAGCAAAGTTTTGAAACCATAAATCTAATCACATTTACGTTCCCACCATTTATTTATATGAAATAACTGCGTGAAATGTCAAATAACTAGCAACGAATACGTGCAGTAAACAAAGGTTCATAGATGACTTGATCAAGAGGTATTTTTCAAAAAATCGTTTATAATTTTCTTATTTACCGAGATAAATATATGAAACTATATATTTTCATAAAGCTAAAAGAAATCTCTAATTAATGGAGTCATAGCCAACTATGGTTACCATTTAAAAAAATGCAACTTTGGTCTGTAACTCGGAAACAAATTAAGTTAGAAAAAATCGAGTACGCCACTAAATTGCACATAAAAAAAGGCACAAAAGATGTTTTTACGAAAATTTGAAATATTCACAAACAAAAAAGTTACGGCATTTTAAAGAAAACGGCATAAAACGAAAAACACCCTATATTTTCCAAACGAGTCGAGATATTGAAATGTTCTTTAGATTATTAAATTTGTTTCAAAAATCGGTCCAAGGGTCCCGACCATGATTTTACTTTATCTATTTGGGAAATACCTAAAACCCCCCAATTACATCGAAAATAGGACACCCTGTACACAAAGCTGAAGGCTTTAATGTAAAACGGCATTAGAACCGTCTTAAGTTTAATATCTTTCTTTTGCAGATTATCAAATAATGTGAGTATTCTGGTACTAAACTGTAATAGTGTAAAATCCTATCGATCTAAATTATTTTTTACCATCAATAAACCGGAATTCCTTTAGTGCATCAGCATTTTTTGTTCCATGCTTTACATCAGTTGGGTGGTATGTTTACAGAAAATGATTATATCAGATATTTCCTTCATTTTCGTGGAACAATTTTCATTTTTTGAAGATTACAAAAAACCTTACACAAGTTTCTTTGTTTTAAACAACCATTTATGCTAATTCAAGGCTTCTCTGATTTATTGGCACACAGCTTGTCCTAACTATTTTAAATTAACTTTAAGCTTCCTCAATAATTTACAAATTTTTACGTCTTATGCAGTGAATTATGACATGTTTTCTTGATACTGTGTTAAAAAATGTACGTACCACGTTGACTTCGGCTATGTTTGGTCAGTATCGCTGAACCGATTAACTACAAAAATCTTCCTCTTTTGACTAATTCGACAGTTATGACATATTTTACTTGTTTTTACATCGGTTTGTGAAACAAGCAGCTGTTGACAGATTACCTGTATCCACTGCGAATAAGGCGGTTCATTTGTGTTGCGGACTGCTGATCCTGCATCGCCCATAATTATATTGATTCACTATAAAGTTAAAAAATCGTGTGTAAAGATACGAAAAAAAATAACTTGATGCTTCATTGCCTACAGTGCTTCCAACAACCCGGTATTCTTTAAACATTGCATTGAGCTGGATTTGGAAAAGCGAAACTCTCGTTGGCTAAACTTATCTTCTCAGCAAATAGAGGAGAAGAAGAATAAAACGAATTAAAGTATATATTCTTGATTTAGATTAGAAAATACTAACAGAGCGCCTTACTTTTCCACAAGAAGAAGTGTTGGTTTAACCTAAAAAATGGTTTTTGGGAAGTTCCTATTTCAATGCTGTTGTTGACGCTATTTCTTCTTAACAGGATAGTTTCTACAATGCATAAATAGCCGTTAGATTTTATTATCGCATATTATTAAGTGTATTTCGCAAATGAACCTAATTGATTATGGCCATAACAGAACATGTACATCAGATGCTTTAGTTCTCCAAAGTGCTCCGACTTGCGCATTAGTCTAAACTATAGACCCTATGAAATAAATATCAGATTTTATGAGTATTCTTAATGGTGTCACATAGATAACCAGTATTTATTTTCAGCACGGAGTATCATCCACGAAGGGAGTTTTTTATGTTATCTACTTAGATATGAACAGAAAGAATTAGAGGACAAACAAAAATTAATTTTTCAACTTAAGAGCCATTAACAGTAACAAACTTATCCCAAGGTTTTTTTAAATAACGCTATGCCTTCGAAAAGAAATTCTTTCAGTAATCCTGCAAAATACGACTCCGCAGCGAGTTCCAAGTCGTCATACAATAAAAATCCTCTCCTGCTTTTTGGGTTTTGAAAAGAGATCACAGTGACTGGGAGCGAGCTGGGGATTGTAAAATGCGTGTTGTAATTCCTGAAAGTGGCATTCATTGATTACTTCTTGAACAATTCGTGCTTTATGAACCCCGAAGTTGTGCAGAAGCAGAGTTTTTTGCATAATTGTGAGATCTTTTTTCGTGTCTAGTCTCTTCCTAGTTCTTTGTAAACATTCCCCGTTATTGTGGTCCCTTTTGGGCATATACTCAATTAAGAGTCCCCTCAGCGTCCCAGAAAACTACGGCCATCACTTTTCCCTCAGAAAATTGCGTCTTCGTCTTCTTGGGCAGTCGAGAGCCCTTATCAACCCATTTCATGGACGTCTCATGATCAGTTACAATTTTATAGAGAGGTCTTCATCTTGGAATAAACCAGGAAGTTTTTCTTCGGGACTGAGCAGCTTGGGAATCCATCGTGCCGACGCTTTACTCATCCCCAACAAATTATTCAAATAATTTCGTTAGAGATCCAGAGATCTTCTACATTTTGGCTTATCATGAAAGGATTCCCTGCCCCATTTGAACCTTGCACCAATATTTAAATTGAATATAAGACGAGCCATTTTCTCCATAGACAGCATTCTCTGATGGATATTCTACGGGCTACTGCCTTCTTTCGATAACAATTTCGTGACGCTTCTGTGATCAAGTTCTAACTCACTCAATTTCACCTTATTAAACTGACAGAAGAATGACAAAATTTAAGCGATTGGAACCAAACTTGGAGATGACGCTATAAAATATTACATTAACTTGACATAACAAAATTTTCCCAATAGCACATTGTATTCATAGTTACATAGATAACATAAGAAACTCCCCTCGTAAATCACATGCTCCGATTTCAAAAATTTCTCAACTTCAGCATGCTCTTGTTAGCAATGAAATATATGAAATACATTGTGAGAGAATATATTCATCAAAATCAAGCGACGCAAGTGTGAAAAAGATATTTATAAATTATAACGGGGAGGATAGAGAACGAACGCGATTGACTGATACTGGGAATTTGTTGCTGTACTTGATAGATTTATGTTATTGGATTATTAATACACTATTCACTTTGGTCCATATGTCTATAAATGAAGATAATAAGAAAATTCAATAAACACATCTATTTATTGCAACATACTTTTTTTAATCTACTTCAGAGCGCTCTAAATAAATAAACAAACTAATTGGTCGTTTTGACAGCATTTTTGACACACTCCCAATAGCACATTGTATTCATAGTTACATAGATAACATAAGAAACTCCCCTCGTAAATCACATGCTCCGATTTCAAAAATTTCTCAACTCCAGCATGCTCTTGTTAGCAATGAAATATATGAAATACATTGTGAGAGAATATATTCATCAAAATCAAGCGACGCAAGTGTGAAAAAGATATTTATAAATTATAACGGGGAGGATAGAGAACGAACGCGATTGACTGATACTGGGAATTTGTTGCTGTACTTGATAGATTTATGTTATTGGATTATTAATACACTATTCACTTTGGTCCATATGTCTATAAATGAAGATAATAAGAAAATTCAATAAACACATCTATTTATTGCAACATACTTTTTTTAATCTACTTCAGAGCGCTCTAAATAAATAAACAAACTAATTGGTCGTTTTGACAGCATTTTTGACACACTCCCAATAGCACATTGTATTCATAGTTACATAGATAACATAAGAAACTCCCTCGTAAATCACATGCTCCGATTTCAAAATTTCTCAACTCCAGCATGCTCTTGTTAGCAATGAAATATATGAAATACATTGTGAGAGAATATATTCATCAAAATCAAGCGACGCAAGTGTGAAAAAGATATTTATAAATTATAACGGGGAGGATAGAGAACGAACGCGATTGACTGATACTGGGAATTTGTTGCTGTACTTGATAGATTTATGTTATTGGATTATTAATACACTATTCACTTTGGTCCATATGTCTATAAATGAAGATAATAAGAAAATTCAATAAACACATCTATTTATTGCAACATACTTTTTTTAATCTACTTCAGAGCGCTCTAAATAAATAAACAAACTAATTGGTCGTTTTGACAGCATTTTTGACACACTCCACAAAACAGAATTGATTCCACCGCAAAGGAGTGTTTAAAATGGCAAAATTTCATTACTCATTCATGGTTGTCTACGGATTCTATTTTGACAATTTATCATCTGCTTCCTCTCTTTAAAGAAAATTCAATAATGATCCTGTCTGCGATTGTCTACCCTCCTCCTCCTGCCACTAGCCATTATTTCTTGCGTTATAGTTTATAAATATGGTTCCAGTCTAGATTTATTTCTAAAATTATGCTTCTGATAACCTGTACGTTTCTCAGGTGTAACTACTTTTTTTTCTTTCACAATCAATTAAACTTTTCCAATTCTCCAACTAACAACAAATTTTTGCTTTACTGCGTTTGCTCTTTTCCGTAACATTAAACGTAACCGCACTATATTTTAAGCGACGTTATTACAGAAAAGTGGTTACTGCAGATGCGGGGGGAGGGGCGCAGTTTCAGTATTCTTTACTCTTCAGAATTACTGGGTTAGGACTTTTAGTAAAAAAAAAAATATTTTCAAGCTACGTTTCGTTTAACCAATTAAACTTCATCAGACTCTTAAACCAGTTATTTTTAATACTAAATTTATAGTAGTAGTCATATTAATTTATTATGAGGTTGGCAAATTTTATCTTAATGAAGAACGTATTAATTACTAAATGTGGTTAAATGCTAAAATTAATTTTTAATACACAATTTTTACACGATGTTCTCCTCGTTGGTTCAACATAAAAAAAAAATTTAATTTTTTTTTTAATCGAAGCCAACGAGTAACAACAATCATGTAAAAATTTTGTATTCAAAATTAATTTTAGCATTTAAACACGATTTAGTAATTAATACGTTCTTCATTAAGATAAAACACTAAAACTAATTAGATAACCAGCTGTTAATTTTTTCATTAAGATAAAACACTAAAACTAATTAGATAACCAGCTGTTCATAAATTTTAACGAGTCGGAATTGTGAAATTGTTTTAATAATTTAATGTGTAAGGACAATACATAACAAAATGCCAACCTCATAATAAATTAATATGAGTACTACTATAAATTTAGTATTAAAAACAACTGGTTTAAGAGCCTGATGAAGTTTAATTAATTAACCGAAACGTAGCTTGAAAATCGTTTTTTTTTTGTTCACTAAAAGTCCTAACCCAGTAATTCTGAAGAGTGAAGTAATTAATTAAGGACTGTAAATAACAAATCCAACAATATTTCAGTATTCTAATTCTTAGATTATTAAGGAGTTGAATAGTATAGACCAACGTTGGTGGAATGACGATCATCAACAATAAGCCTCAAAAAGTTATTCCTGAAGACGTTTTTAGAAATATCCAATTGCATCGATTCAATGATGATAGCAGCGTACATCTTATCTGGAAAATCGCGTCCTTACGATGTGGTCGTATAACTGCAAACCTTCTTTCCTTTTAAAACCATTAAAAACGGTGCTTTAACGCCACGTCTCTTGCAATCAAATAATATGGACGTATTTTTGCGTCCTATAGTAATGAATTTGGCCCCCTAGGATTCAATGGCAAAGTCCATCAGAGCGACCGAGAGCCGAGCGGGTCTCTGGCACAGAGTATGGGAACGGGCCTCTCACATACTTAACAGTATCCCCCATAACCCACCCCAGCTCCTCATGACATAACTCCTGTAACTAGTACGTAAATGTCATAAACCGTTCCTTGCGCCATAATCACCTACTAAAATCATAGCTTCCGTCTGCTAACTAGAGCTATGTTTTTCCATCGTCATCATCATGTAAAAGCGTTGTCTGCCGTAACTTTTAGATTTAACATCAAGGCATCGCTAATGTAGTACTTCGTTTGATACGCATTAAAGCAACCACTTTTTCCTTCATTTACTACCTGTAATGAGTCTTAGCCTACTTTAGACCTTTCTTTTATGTTTGTGGATCACCAAGTGATCTAGGCGGTCCTTTTATATTTGTGAAACACACCTATTTCTAACAATCATCTAACAATAAATGTAGGGTGTTTCTAAATTGATGCGAAATATTTTACAGGGTGATTTTTTGAGGGGGTCTTTCATATAAATTTTTGTTCAAAACCAGTTTCCCTCCAAGTTACAGCCCCTTAAGGGTAGGGGATAGAAATTGTTTCTTCCACTTTGGAAGAATTTAGAAGAATAAAATTTGGCAGATAATTGATGCTAATAAAATGACATTTGTGACGCTTTTTGTAACCCTGCAATGTCTATACAAGGGGGCGAAAAACTCAACCCTTATAATATTTTGCCTCGGAACTTTTTAATGCGTCTACATTTTGATACTTAAAAATTGATTTAGCAAGACGGATTCAAACTGCAACTTTTCTAGGTCTTGACTATTTCTGGCAAAATTGTTAGTTTGATCACAAAGAAATAAAATATTACTCATCCCTTTTTGACATAAATTCAAAGGGGTTATTGTTTGTTAAAAAAATGAAGTAGGCTGGTGTCAAATGAGGTCATAATGACATATAGTTTTATTGTCCTGGTTTTTTGGAGACTTTTGTAAATACTTAAAACAGTTTGCACAACAAACTAACAATTTTACGAGAAATAGTCGAGGCATAAAAAAGTTACAGTTTGAATCCGTTTCTCAATCTTTTAAGTAGGAAAATGAAGACGTATTAAAACCTTGGGTTGGTTTATTCACCCCCTTGTATAAACATTGCAAGTTTACAAAAACCATAAAAAAATATCATTTTATTAGCAACAATTATCTGCTACATTTCATTCTTCTAAATTCTTCCATAGTGGAGACATTAATTAAAAACAATTTTCCTCTAACTTTAAGGGGCTGTAACTTGGACGGAAATTGGTTTTTGAACAAAAATTTATATGAAAGACCCCCTTAATTTTTGCAGAAAAACGTCCTGTAAAATATATCGCATCCATTTAGTATAGAAAACGCTATAGACTCATCACTTGAAGTGGGACATGGTGCACATTTACCTATATCGAGGTTATAGAGGATGTGCAAAACATACTTATGCATCATAAAACTATATTTTTAAATTATATGTATTTGTGCTGCCCTCTGTTTTATAATACATGTACAAATCTTCAAACTACAGAAACTTCTTCATTTGATATCAGCCGAAACTTCAATAACCTCGTTTCCCAGGTTTAACATGGTATACTATCAGGATTTAAGAAAATATTTGTCACTGATTTGGCACTTAGTATTTTGTTGGACTTCAGTTAAATATATCGTGTGCTAAACAGAATCAATAATGAGAGAATATAATATATAAACATGATCACAGAAATGTAAAACATTTATTGAGGGTTTTATACATCAGCATGTTATAATATTTTATTTTTGTTTATCTTAATTATTATTTTGTATACAACAATGATCAACTAAAATCAAATAGCTAAAGTTATCCTAGAATATCAGTATTCGCATATACCTAATCAATATTGTACGCGTTTCTCTCAAATTATACTTAATAGGGGAGATAGTGTTGAATTATATTTATTTGTGATAGACCATATTTCCTTACATCATCTAATTGTTTTTATTTTTTAGGTCCCGTTCATCATTATCATGAAGGTAGTGCCTATTTTAAGTAAGACTGCCAAAGGATTAGGAATTGTATATAAATTAGCTTCTAATTTTGTTACTAAAATTATTTATTGTTATTATATGTGTAAAAAATACATTTTTGCAATTCGTTTGTACTTCCTGTAAATCGTTACAAATTAAACATTGTTTTCAAAGAAACAGTTTTTGAATGTTATGCAACCAACATCACACATCAATAAAGAAGTTTACTCAACATGAAACTTCGAATATAATGCTTTTATCCAAGATGAAAGTAAAATCTAAGTCCATGAGCTAAATACCTCCTACATATTATTCTCATGACAGTTAACTGTTGTACTTCACACAGTCAAGTTGCCTGTTGAGATAAAGATGACCATTAAATTATATGGTGTTTCCGATGGACCTCCATCTTTGGCCGTAAGAATGGCTCTAAAATACTTAAACATTGATTACGAGCTTGTTAGTATTGATTATTGTCGTGGTGAACACATGACTGATGAATACGCTGAGGTATGTGACTGTTTACTCAAGTATGCAGTATTATTAAAAATTAGGTTAAAATTTCATTGAACATATATTTGCATTGCTAGTCAATAAGTGAGTAATAATTTTAATTTTTCAGAAAAATCCGCAGAAGGAAATACCGGTATTGGATGATAATGGGTTTTATTTAAGTGAAAGGTAAGTAACTGTATTACTTCGAAATTATTTATATCAGTTGCTCAACGTGTGAAAGACAACCGGATAACGTTATTTAATTACACAGAAATTAATTCTCACCAGGTGCTGTTACATATAGGTAAAGGTTGCCTTTTAATTAGTTACTCTGCAATTTTGTACAGTTGACACGTTTCAAATCAATAACTTATGTACCTATACCAAACCAACTCATTTAGAGTAACGAAATATTTATACATAATGGTCAACGTAAACTATTTCATATAAACCCAAGATAGTGCAATGACAAACATTCATTAATCTAGATAGAAAATTAATTAATATGATAAATAATTGAGATGATAAGTAAAAGTCTAATATTTTGACTTTAATTACGTTTAGCATAGTTTAAATGACCGTAATCATGAATGAAAACGTTTGTACCTACTAACTTTACAAGAAAACTTTCTACGTTAGAAGCTTAATATAAAAATGTCGGATTCTGAAATCTTAATGCAAACGCTACATTTTGTACAATAGCATATATATATATATATATATATATATATATATATATATATATATATATATATATATTATTAAAACCTTTATCGCATTACACCCGTTCGTTGTGCCATATAACCACGAATATTCGTTTTGGCGATAAGTCTCTCAGGTAGACACGGTATAAAACTTAACGGTTAATACTTGAAATCAGCATTTTTAACTAAACCGTCTTGAAAATGATGTAAAACGGAGACTAACAGTGTTAAATGTCATAATCAAAGAACAAATTTAACAAAATTTAACCGTATTGCAGAGTTATGAAAGACATATTCATGTGTTTACAACATTCACAGCTAATGAGCTAGAGATACCTTCTCGTTATTACATACTGCATTTTGATACATTGAAAACAGAAATGCCAGAACGTATCCGTAAAGAAACATTAGAGCGTACTTGTTGACATTGCGTTTCCTTCTTGTATTAACTAACGTTATGAAGACAATTGAAAGCATTTGAATCAACCGACTTTCACGAACATTCCCACTGACGAACATTCCCACCTTCGATTATTCGAGTCGATTCAATAAAAAACGAGTAAATTAAAAGTAAAATATAATAGTATGGTACATATTAAGGGACTGAGGAACTACTTTCTTTTAATCCAGCGAGTAAATGTTGTAGCCTGAGACGAAGTCGCTGGTTACAGTCACTCGGGGGCTTGAAAGATTTCTGAGTCCTGTAATATGTATGCTATTTTTTGTTCATTCCGAGATTAAATATGCCAAAATTCATCCGAAAGTTTTGAAATCTTAGATGCGAAAAAGTGCATAGCAACAGGGACTGAAACAATAATATTTAATCTCGAAATGACAAAAAATACTTTCTTTTATTAAATTTTAACTATAAATTTTTTATAGGAATGGTTTTCTGAAATAGAAATGTTTATTCAATTAAAAAAAAAGTTTGTTAGACTTGAACCACGTCTTATACTTACCTAAAAACAATAAGGTTAGACAGAAAGCCATGAAACTGTTAAATGTATTTCATGACTGGTATTTAATGGCAAACTAGGGCGATAATCATTTTTTTTAATTATACGCATTAAGAGATACTGAAGTTACTAATATAATTGTTAATCCGAATTATTACGCATTCCAAATTAACGAATAGTGTACTTCCGTGACGACTGATGCGTTTACTCCTTTTTTGCCAAAATTTAAGCAATTTTCCTGATGTTAGTTGTTTTCTATCCCTTATTCAGTCTTTCTTCTGAGCACCTTTCTTCATCCCTCTATTTTTTCTGCTCACGTAGTTGCTCTACCTCATTTTTCGATCCTTTCTGTTTCCTGGTTTTTAATGGCAGTTTGTAAATTCCCATTTTCTTAATGGGTTTACTAATGGCCATTTCCGGTTTGATTCACGGTTTCCCAGGTTAAGTAAATTAATTCACGATTTAATTCGCGTTGTTAATGGGTTGTAGTTGCATTGGTAGTTTTTACTGGATTCATAGTTTAACCAAATCTCTTCGGTCCCCCGGGTTACCTGGACCACATTATCTATTTAGTTCTAAAAGAACTTAATTTTATTCTGTCCATGGTACTGTAAATCTGTGAAGAGGGTGCTTATCTTGAATAGATTCATATAGGTAAGAACTACCACGTTTTTCTGCTACCTTCTAAAATGTGTCCAAATCACCTGTTTATCAAAATATGTACTCGTTTCCAGTAACCGGTTTGGTCTCTATATCTAATTTACTTGCACACTGGTGGTTATTAACTGTTTCACACGCGCACTGAAGTGGATTTAATCGTGGCAATGATACCGATTACCGCAAATCCGAAAACGCTTCCTAGAAACCTGGAAATTTCGACAACTCTAGGAAAATAGCTGGAAAGGATTACAAAACCCATTTTTATCTATATGACCTATTAAGGATTACATAACACCTCGTTTAACATGTTTAGATTCTGCGCATATTACTGTTTTAAAATTACTTTTTAGCATCAGGTTAGTTTTTAGGGTTGAATAAGCTTCTTTAATTTAGTTAAAGGCTTGTCTATGTGAAATTACTGAAAAGTGAAAAAAACGCCCTTCACGTTTTTATATAGTTCTAGCCTTGTATTTGTGAAGCTTTATTGCAGTCATTAAAAAGGGTAATCACAAGAACCTTAAACTACCAAAAGTTCTACTTTGCTATGCGATACTATCAGCTACCATGGTTTCGATTACTTTCTGCTTCTACACATCTGCATATTAAATCTTAGAAAATGGATAGTTCTATAATAGCTGAAAACAGCGAGTTGAATTTCGTTGCTGAACTGACACGTTCATAAGTACGGTGAAACGTGTCGTTAATTATGGAACACAAGCCATAGAGCTGACTAAGGAACTACAAAATCTATTAGTAACAAGATGAATAAGACCCTGATGAAAGATTTTCAGTACTTGGCGAAGAAATAGCCTGGATTAAAGGAAGTAGTCGAAGTTGAATCTACGTAAACTTTCTTGGAGCAGTGTACAGAAGTACGGAATATTCTATAACTTTAGAAGATATGGGAACTGCTTAACGACTCGAAGGAATATTAATATATATATATATATATATATATATATATAATATATATATATATATATATACTTGCGAAGAATACTGGTAACTTATGAAGCAACTTTTAGGGAAAACTCAAAGACAAAATAGTGATAGTAAAAGAAACTGTTTTTGAGAACCGCTGATAAGATCGTTTCTACAGATAATCAGCTGCCAATAACCCTTGAACCCTCTGGAAATGATAGGTGTAAGCCATTCACTTTTAAAGTTCGCCAAGGCATCCACTGCGACACTCTTAGCTCCCGTGGAATTTCTCGAGTACTTAATGAAGGTGAGTCATCTATCCTATCCAAAATGTCTTCTTCTACACGTACACCATGGTGATGTGGTCTATCATCATCACGCCCTTGTTTGGGTGCCAAAGACCCTGTCGTACGAGCTCGGTGCACAAGTCTGCGAAAGGTTGCAGCATCAGGAATTGTTCGCCTGGGAAACCTTTGGAAATACAGTTCTCTTGTTGCCGAAGCATTTTCATTAACCATGTCCATAAGTGATTAACATGTCACATACTGTTCATTAGTATAATATCTTTCCATTCTAATGTTGCGAAATTCAAAATTTATTTACTTACAGTAGGAGGACAAATCACTCACTTGAGAGATGTCAACAAAGCAACAATCGATATGACATTGACATGTTAGATTATCAAGCACTCTGATTTATCGAAAAATTGTATCTTTTAATTAAAATTATGAACTAGTACCAGTGGTTTTACTAAGAAAAATTCTTCAGTTTAGGGTCCTCTATTAGTAATTTCAGTTAACTGCATAAGTTACCAGTCATCCTGTATATATATATATATATATATATATATATATATATATATATATATATATATATATATATACGTGTTTCCATTTCTTTGTACTTCGGGGTCCATGATCTCGTGTATCAATAGGATTTATGTAACAACCTTTGTTGCTTCGACGACGTTTCGGTAAGCTCTCAATTGCAATCTTCAGGTCCTTAATAATCTTGTTTGGCCTTCGCGTTATTCGAACTGCTGTCTGCTATGCGTTCCGAAACTTACATCTTCACTTACTTTCAATGTCTCTACTTTCGCTGTCTTACTTTCTTTTTTCACTTTTGCTGGATTTTCTGTGAATTTCGTAAGAGGTTTATTATGTGTTGTTGGTTGACGGTTTTTGTTTAATACCAATTGCGATGAACTAGGCACTCTAAGCGTCTTCTCGAGTATTAACACTGTTTGGGAGTTTTTCGATTTCTACAGCTTCTCTGCTGATGCTATACTTCTGGACTCATCGAATTTGATATTGTATGATGTCGATTAAACATGTGATGAAGATAAGGTTCTAGTGTTTTTCCTTATTGCTAATCAATGTTCTACCAGCCAGCACTGATTTGTCTGTTTGAACTATGTATTTTCGGTCATAGTCTTCACATACAATCTCGTATATTTCTTAAACTTCTGGATTGATTGGTTGGGAAATATAGTTCCGATCTTTTCATGGTTCTTAAATATCTCTGTCCTTTTTTAGAATTCTGCTAATCCGGTGTGTTGTTTCTTTATGTACGGTAACATCATTTTGTTCGTTCCTACTTCGATTGTAACCATTTTTATATGTCACCTCATTATTTCATGTGCATTTTTGTGCTATGTGTGTTCTTGTTAATTTGTTAATGAAAATTGTTATTAAAGGTTTTGTTTTATGACAATTTTAAGCAGCCGTTAAGAGTATTCATTTTACTTACTTTTACATTTTTCTTCAACCGCCCTTATCTCCTTATGGGTTAGGAATTGGGAAAATTTGCACATAATCAATTTTGCTTGAAATTGTTCAAAGAATACGTATAAATTCTTCGTAGTTCCCCGTGGACACCATGTATATTAAACATTTTCGTGGTTGCTCAGTAGTTTATTGCATATGTTGCGCCGGTGTATTGCGCTTAAGCTCTTCGCGTATTCCTTCCAACCATGTTCGGTGATTCTTGATGCCCTTGTGGATGTTGTTCTATGATTCTCACTTGAGTGGTCTACTGCTCTCTTCTATGTATGTTCTGCCCCATTTGCATGGAGCTGAGGAAGGTTAAGTGGTTCCCCTCTAGTACTAGCTTGTTTATGAATGTTTCAAGCTTTCTGAAAAGTTGTTAGAATTCGGACTCGTACCGAGTTACTAATTCTGTATTATAAGTGTTTTAGTAACTATGGTTTCAAATGCTATTTCAGTTAATCGGTCTATTTGCACAGTATTTTCGCTTTTCATCGCGACGTTTCGGAAGCGGACTCTGCTTCGTCATCAGAGTTTGTCCTGAGGACTGCTTTCGCACTTGAGTCGAATTCATATGTTATGATTTTTTTCTCAAGCACTTGACTACTCTCGGATTCGAACTCTATATCTTTGACCTACAAGTCTGATACCTTTACCACTGAGCCACTGAGTAATCCAATATATAGTTTTAAAAAATCATATCATATGAATTCGACTCAAGTGCGAAAATAGTCCATCTCAGGACAAAGTCTGATGACGAAAGCAGAGTCCGCTTCGGAAACGTCGTGATAAAAAGCGAAAATAACTCTGGAAATATGCCGATTAACTCAAATAACATTTGAAACCACAGTTACAAAAACACTTATAATACAGAACATATAAAAATAATCTCGTCCAGGAAATTATGGAAAATTATTTATTCCATGCGCCATAATTTTGACTTCATTGGTCATGTTAAATTGAAGTTCCAAATATTAGAACGCAATAATAAACCTACTTTTGCCTATTTTATGCATTTTTTTAATTTGAATTTACCACTTTTTACCACGTAAACAAACACCGACCAAAATCTAACGGTGCTTTAGACCGAGTGTTTCTCAGAAAAGCAACAACTTAATGTCATAAAGCTTTACTTTTCTTTTCAATTCATTTTTATAGCAATTGTCATTTTGTGGTGCGTTATTGTAAAGCTACTAAATCTCCAAAGTAAGGAAGTGTGAAAAGAGATCAGTTTTAAATGCAGCGAATGAAGCACTTTAGTTTCCTGGTAAAACTTAAACAGTAGTAGATTTGAATAATTTGAAAAATTCCTGTGCGTTTTTCCAGCGAAAAAGCACATTTATTTATTTTCTAATTATCATGGCATTCTGTAATATATTCAGCAATCTAATTATTATGGTACCGTAAAAGATTCACCGATACATAATAAACTCTTTGAGTAGAACAGAGACACTTTCCGCCATTTTGTTTTTTTGTGACGTCGCCCTTGGGACACGTTTGGCCGCCATTTTTTTATATTCCCACGTGGGGATCGTATTTTATACCTGAGAATAAAAAGATTTAATCTGTTATTAATATTTATTAGGGTTGTTTTTATCAGAGGAGATTGCATAATTGTTATTACATTTCTTTTAATCGTATCTACAGATTGTCACCTTTTTACTTATACGAAAAATTTATTTATGTATTCTAATAAGGAGTCCAGGTCTTGTAGGACGGGAATCTGTTCGCAGGTTCCGCCCCAGTCATAAAAATTGTATTCTAATAAGAGACTATAGTCTAATAAGGCATAGATGCCGTAAGACTAAAAATAAAACACGAATGAAAATGATTAAATCGTATTATTGATGTTTTATAGAAGCAAATAGACTTGGTATTTTTTTAAGTTAACATGTCTATTAAAATTATTACAGGTAGTGTAAGCCTAAAAATTAAATACGTATGAAAAATAATTAAATCGTATTATTGATAGAAGCATATGGACTTGGAGTTTTTGAGTTAATATGTATTTTATGGTTATTAAAATGATTACGGGTAACGTAAGACTAAAAATTAAAGTTGAATGATAATGATTAAACCGTATTATTGACAGAAGCGGATGGCCTTGGTATTTTTTAACGCTGGTGTTTATGTCTATCTAACATGAAGTTTAAATATCATTCTGTCGGGGATAAATATTTCTGTTTTTACAACGCAAGACATTGCATAATTGTAATTAAAGTTATTATTACATTTCTTTTAATCCCTATCTACAGATTGTAACCTTTTACCTATACGAAAATTTATTTATACATAGTTTAAATTATTTCACTTCGATGTCATTAAAATAAAACGAGTAATTCAGTTATACCTAATTAGTTTGCTTACGGAAATAAATGGTTTTACCTATAGAGGGTCTAAGCCGAAAATAAAGGCATTAAATGGTTACACATGTGCATTACAGTTATTTGTTTTACGCTTCATATAGGTAAAATTTTGCGACGCGAGGCTTTAGAAGGCTGTTTCGGCAACCCGGCTCCAACCCTCCCCGAACATAACCGAGATTGTAAAACAGGTGTAGGGCGTCGCAACTTGTTCTAGCGCCTTCGCCCCTTGTCGAGATCGGAACTTGTCCGTGGGCCTTCTTGTATTGTCGTGGTACCCTTGGTGGAATATTTGAATTTGTATTATAATAAAGGCCCTAATGCTAACTTTTAAGACAGGTGTAGGGCTGCGCAACTTGCTCTCGGGGCTCTGCCCCCTTGTCGAGACCCCATTGGCGGAAAATTTGAATTTGTGTTTAAGTCTCTGCAGGTTAAGGCTGGAAATATGAATTTGTATTGCAATAAGGGGTATAATGCTAACTTGTAAGACAGATGTAGGGCTTAGCAACTTACTCTCAGGCTCTCGCCCCTCAACCAAAAATTTGGGTTTGCTTGTGGAGCCAGCTATGAGGGGAAATTTGAACTTGTATTATAATAAGGGGGCCTTATGCTAAGACAGGTATAGGGCTTGCTTTCGTTCTTAACCCCTGGTCCATTGTTGTACTAGGTACTTGATACAAAAATAGCAATTTATTTATATTGCCTGTTATTTTTTGACAATGTTAGTTTCAACAGAGATTTGTAATATGTATATTACTTAAATGTACTATTACCATTTTTTTGAAAGTACTTAGTTTTTTTGACAAATTCGAATGATAGAATTGATAAATAAAATACTTTTTTTAAATATTGCCCACTCAATTATTTAAAATAATATAAAATGGTTGCCATAACGACTTTTAGGGAATACGCTGAAAATAAGCTATTTTACGAACTGAAATGAAAATAGCCATTTTGGGAGAGTACATAAAAAATCAATTTTAAGTATCATGCATAAAAAAATTGATCAATGACGTAAATAATAGTTTATTCCCTGTTAAAAGGTCTGTGAATAATTTGTCAATGTTTGAAATTATAATAAAGTTCTTAAAATGAACGGAGCGGGCGATTTTGCATTGATATTAATAAGAATGGTACATTCAATGACCAGCACTCAGTTGCACTTACCGGTTTCTACAGTCGTTCATAAAAAGGTGTATGAAGATAAGCGGGTCATTTTTTAATAATATGATTTAAACACATGTATAATTAGGCTAACTTCGAGAAACCGCGAACTTCTCGATAAATAATTTTTTTCTAATGCAGTAGTTAGGGGCCATTTTGCGCTGTTAAAATTAAATTTTGTGCCTCTATAGGGTACAAGTTATTATAAAAATTACATCTACACGGCTAGGTTTACACAGCCGTTATCTTCTACATAAATCAATTTTCTGGTATGGCCATTACCCGCCAATTATGCGTCGTTAAAATAAAATTTTGCGCTCACACAAGAAATAAGCTATTTCCTAAAGTGGCGTCGATAAGACTAACTTCACAGCCTTGAACTGATCAATAAGTTAATCTTTTTTTGCGCGATAATGAAACGTACATTATGTTCGGTTAAAATTAAACTTTGTGCCCCTATAAGAAACAGGTACATAATTATAAAAATTACATGGATTACCGAGCCATGAAATTTTACATAAATTAATTCTTTGTTAGGCTCTAATTGATATATTTAAATTTGTTGTTATTTACTTGTTTATTTAATTAATGTGTATTTTTTTAATTTTTATTGTATTACTATTAAAACTTTAATAAGGATAAATAATGTGTTGTTAAGTTTTAATTACAAATATTAGTTGGTTTATATTTTATTTACCGGTTAAAAATATTAGATCAGCTCATGCGTTTCAATATACAGGGCATGAACACAACCAGCGACGAGGCTAAATGGTATTTTTTAACAATACAATTGCCTCGGATCGACCTGGCTACAAGGGGCGGTCAAGGTCGAAACAGACAGGCCCCTTTGCTGACGACTGTGCAAGGAATGAATGGCGACTCGGTACGTGGAATGTTAGAGGTATGCATGGTAAAGAATTTGAAATTGCGAATGTAATATACGAAAGACACCTTGATATTATGTGTGTATCGGAGACAAAGCGCAAAGGAAAGGATGCTGTGGAGATGGAGGATGGCAGCCTGGCACTATGGTCAGGAGTTGAGACGGAAGTGCATGGTGCAAAAGGAGTTGGGGTGATCATAAGTGAAAGAGCGAAAAGATGTGTTAAACAGTACGAATTAGTATCTCCCCGGGTAATATGGGTTAGAATGAAAGTGGAGTTTCGAAGAATTTTTCTTATTGCATGCTATGCACCGGTGAATGGAGAAAGAGACCAGGAGCGTGAGAACTTCTGGAATGAAGTAGAGAACGTGTTGAACATATGTAAGCCAAACGAAAGAGTGATTATATTGGGGATATGAACGGATGGGTGGTACAGAGAGAACATAGTGAACGCGTTCTAGGAAAGTTCGGAGACCAAAGAATCAATGAGAACGGTGAACATCTGCTGAACATCTGTGTGGAGAGAAGCCTGTTTGTATCCAATACGTGGTTTAAACATAAAAATGTGCATATGTATACATGGCAAAGAGGTGAATCTAAAAGTATGATAGACTTGATAGTGTATGATGAACGGCTTAGAAACCTGGTGAAAGACACAAAAGTAATGCGCGGAGCGGAGTGTCGATCGGACCACTTTTTGGTTGTATCGAGAGTGTGTTTAGGGCAAAAGTGGACGTGGAGAAGGAAAACAAACGTAGTGCGAACGTCCAGAATTAGGGTTGACAAACTAGTGGATAATGGTGCGAGAATGAAATACGTAGATGCTGTGAATAAAGAGTTGAATGTGAATGAAACAGTGTGGAATGAACAAATAAAAGACACTGACGTTGAAAGTGCATGGATAAGCTTGAAAAACTCTGTTGTCAACTGTGTCGTGCGAATATGTGGAAGTGTGATTGTAGGTAGACAGAAAAAATGTGCTTGGTGGAATGAGTCGGTAAAAAAGGCAGTAAGTAAGAAAAAGATGCGTACATGGCAATGATTGCTGCAAAAAATGAGACTGAGAAGAAACGATTGTATGAGGTGTACAGATTAAGAAACAAAGAAGCGAAGGAGGCAGTGAGAATAAGTAAAGAGGAAGTGATAGCTGTAGAAGGAGAGAAAATGCAGAATGATTTTGAGGGAAACAAAAAATTCTTCTGGAAATGGGTCAAAAATAAAAAACGTGGCCCAAAACAGAACGCTGCAGGAGTGATGAATGATAGAAACGAAATAGTATGGGGCGATTGTGAAGTAAGGAAATGCTGGCAAAAATATTTCGGAAAGCTGTACAGTAGTGAGGAAAGTAAGACTGAAGAGTTAAATAAGGAGAATATAGAAGAAATGATGAATGAAACTGAGAAGTATATTGGAATAAATGAGGTAGAGAAAACGGTAGGAAGGTTGAAAAACGGCAAGGGAGCAGGCGTAGATGAAATCACTGGTGAAATGCTAAAGTATGGTGGTGCAAAGCTTATACGAAGATTGCGTGAATTATTCAATGTATGCCTTATGTGTGGAAAAGTGCCGAGTGATTGGAAGAGCGCGATCATTGTACCATTGTATAAGGGTAAGGGGAATAAGAGTGATTGTAAGAACTACACAGGAATAAGCTAGCTCAGCGTACCTGGTAAAGTTTTTGGAAGAATACTGATTGATAGAGTATGAGAAACTACACAATCTAAGATGTGGGATGTGCAAGGTGGCTTCATGCCAGGGAGAGGATGTGTCGATCAGATGGTTGCTCTCCAGCAGGTGATCGAAAAGTGTTTAAAGGTAAAAAGGAAGTTGTACTGTGCGTTTGTAGATCTGGAGAAAGCATATGACAGAGTGAATAAAGAGAAGCTGTGGGAAATGTTAAATGAATATGGCGTAAATAAAGGTCTAATAAATGGAATAAGGGCAGTATACAACGGTAGTCGGGCATGTGTTAGGGTGAGGGGAGGTGTGAGTGAATACTTTAATATTGAGCAAGGAGTGCGACAAGGCTGTGTGATGTCACCGTGGTTGTTCAATATATACATGGATAAATGTCTTAGACAAGCATGTAACGATACAAATGGTGTAATGGTTGGTGACGTAAATGTACGACTCCTGGTGTATGCAGATGACACAGTCTTATTAAGTGACAGTGCGGATGAGCTGCAAACCGTTCTGAGGAAGTTTGATACAGTCCGTGAGAGCATGGACCTAAAGGTAAACATTAACAAAAGTAAGATTGTGGTGTTCAATCGGGAAGGTGGAAAGTAGAGTAGAGTATTTATTCTGCAAGATGAAATTGTGGAGCAAGTGGACGAGCTGGTATATCTCGGTAGAATGTTTACTGCAGATGGTACAATTGAGAGCGAGATTGGGCGAAGGGTCAATGCTTGAAGGATAGTGATTGGAAGTATGTGGACGATAATGAGAAATGAAAGCATGAGTCTTGCTGCGAAACAAGCAATCTATAATGGCGTATTCGTCCTGTCAGTACTGTATGGAAGTGAGACATGGGTATGTCAAAAAAAGCACGAAAGAAAAATAAATGCCGTGGGTATGAGATTTCTGAGAAGCGGGATGTGGTAAAACGAGACGAGACAAGATAAAAAATGAATGCATAATGAGGGAGTGTGGTGAGGAAAAGACTATGATGGATAGATATAAAAGTTGTACATTACGTTGGTTTGGTCACATTTAGAGAATGAATAACGCAAGATTAACGAAACAAATATATGTGGGTGAGGTTAGGGGAAAGGCCGGGCCTGGTAGGCCGCGTAAAACTTGGCTGAATGTAGTAGAATCTATGATAAAGGAAAGAAAGATAAGGAGTTTTAAAAACAAAAGGGCATGTCAGAGACTATGTATGAATCTTGCGGAAGCTAGGGAGGTATGCGGAGATAGGAAAGCATGGAGAAAGATTGTGAATAAAAAATAAATAAGAGGCAGGGATTGTTTTGCCTACCCCGCAAGGGAATGGCGTGAAGGTTAAGTGAAGGTTAAGTAAAACTCCACTTCTTTCATTATAGATATATTTAATTTTATTTAAGCCATTCTCTTACATTATGACTATACTAAATTTGTTTTAATATTAACTTAATTGGATTCTTTAACCCAAAGTGATCTCTAACTTATGTGTTATAATTTAAATATACTTTCGTTATAGGTCACTTATGAAGTATTCTAATATATAAATCCCTATTTAATTCTAAAGCTATCTACCTACGATTTGAATGAATCATGGTGCTTATCCAATACAACACAGTGATTAGACGCCAATTATGCGAAAAACCACACATTATTGGTTGTATTATTTGCACAAACTTGTTTCTTATAAGGGAGCAAAATTTTATTTTAACGATGAAAGACGGTGCTCAATCGGTGTCTAATTACTGCATAAGAGAAAATAGCCATATGCAGATGTTCACGACTGTAAAATTAGCCGTGTCCATGTTATAATAAGTTGTTTTCTGCAGGAGCACCCGATTAAACTTGAAAGGTACAAAACGTGCAATAATGGGTGACTAATTATCTCACAAGAAAAGATTGATTTATTCATAAGGCTATGAAGTTCGCCTTGTCGATGTAATTTGTGCAATAACTTATTTCCTGTTGGGGCGCAAAATTTAATTTCAACAACCCAAAAAGAAGTATAATTAGTGCCTAAATATGCATATATTTAAATCACATTATTCAGAAATGACCCGGATATCTTCACATACCTTTCCTAAAATTGTATATTTCTGTACCATAAACAAATGTATGTTCCTTCTTTTTTCAGTAATGCAATTTTGCAATACTTGGTGGATCAATATGGGAAAGATGACAAAACATATCCCAAAGAACCTAAGGCTCGTGCCATTGTCAATCAAAGATTATGTTTTAATCTGGCATTCTATTACAGCAGAATTTCTGAGCATGCGGTATATTATAACTATTCTACACTCAATCAATTATATAATTTAAGTAATCATTCATTTTTCAGATGGCACCTATATTCTTTGACTATCAGAGAACTGCACTCAGTCTTAAAAAACTGAATATCTCATTGGATGTGTTTAACACTTACTTAAAACGGCTTGGAACAAAATATGCAGCAGCAGGTAATTGCTAACTATATACTTATTTTGTAAACCCTATTACACTTTACAGATCATGTCACCATTGCGGATTTCGCGTTAATCTCGGCCACAATGTGTCTCGAAGCAATTAATTTTGACATCAGCGAATATACTTTGGTTGAAGCATGGTACAAAAGGTTCAAGGCAGAGTATCCAGATTTATGGAAAATTGCTGAAAGTGGTATGGTAGAAATCACAGAATTTGAAAAAAATCCACCTGATCTTCGACATTTAAATCATCCTATCCATCCAACTCGAAAATGAATTTCATTTTTATACTCTCTGTATTAAACATAAATAAATATATTCTTTGATTACAAAATTATCTCCTATTTTGTTTGTTTAATAACTATTAACTACCATAAACATACTTATCTAGTAGATAAGATAAATTACAGTGTAATATAGGATTCTTGCGATATTCCGTAACGTTGTTAATGTTTTAGTGTAGTTTGTTTAAATATCTGGTATGGATCAACACATTACTTTCCAACCTATTAAGTGGATATTAAATGGAATGAAATCATTTTAATAATTTTTATTGGATAATTACATAACCTCTTTGTAAGACGTTCATAACAAAGAAAGTAAACACTGTAAAAAGAAAAACCATAATCTATGTCAAATGGACATTTAAACTTTCGTGTTAGATAAAGGTTATTAGACATTTAGATGCTAAATTCAAAACCGCCCACTTTTACAAAACTATGAGTATAAGCATTTTCAATCTTACTTAATTAAGTTTTAGATCAAATTGGCTTTGTATTATGAAATATATTTTCCTATAAAGTTGATCGTTACAGAGATATTGAAAAAAAATGGACTCTAGCAATTTCTACGCCAAATTACACATAGTATCAAACAATTGCAAAAAATAGAATTAATCGACATGTTTACGCTCTATATGTAGTTATTTTTATATTTTAAAATATGCAGCTGTTTCAGAAATATTTGATAAAAAGCAAAAACCGTACCCAATAAACCCACGCCCACTGGGTCAATGGATTTTCTTCAAAATCTAATCAGCTCCATGAGAAAAATGGAGCTTAAATAAAAAAATTCTAGTACGTACATATTATAGTTCTGGAGCTATAGCGGTTATTACAAACATCCATTCACACATACACTCACAGACAGGCAAACACACACGCATCCACACAAACACGCGCGCACACACGCACGCACGCACCTACACGTACACAGGCACACACGCTCACGCACGCACCCAAACACACACGCAGACACATACACGCACTCGTAAACAGGCACACACGCACGCATCCGCACACCCACACTCAGACTCGCGCACACACACCCACACGCACGCACACCCGCAGCCATAAACACCCACGCACGCACACACGCACGCACCCACACACACACACACACACACACACACACACACACACACACCCACACAACCAACCAAGCCATCACCGCCAATCTTGGCGAAACTTGTAAAATGAGCTAATAAATCGATTTGGCGATAGTGAAAAAGTTGTCGATTGTATAACCTTCTATACCTACATATGTATATGTTGGTTGGAAGGTAGAAAAACATAATCGAAATGATTTCATTTCTTTTAGGTTTAAGTTAGCATCTAGATGTCTATTAACCTCTGTCTGAAATGAAGTTTTATATGTCTGTTTGACATAGATTACTGTTTTTGTATTTACAATGTTACATATTTTCGTAATAAACTTATTACAAAATAGGGTGGGTAATTATCCTAAAAAAATTGTTATTAAAATTATTTCATTTCTTTTAATTTCCAGGTTAAAAGGTCGTGTAGTGGTTCACACCAGACGTTTTTGAGATATAAATATTATAAGTATCGGGATTTTACCTCTGTTGATATAAATTAATTTTTATTAGCAACAAACTAACAAAACACGAAATTCTTTTAGCGTATAAGAGTAGGATGGGGTCACTTTCTATCTGGACCTTCGAGTGGGTCCAGTTTTTGATCCTGAAGTTAGCTGCTGGTGGGACTCGCTGAGAGGTCGGCCCATGCCTGGTGTAGTTTTGAATTCCAGCACCTGGAGGTTAGTTATTTTGTACTCTTGATGATGCAGTAATATAGGAATAAATTCAAGATAATGTACTTAATGGTTTTCCCCAATCATTAACATAAGTAATTATTTCCTGGATTTCCCCAGTTATGTAACCGCAACAACATCCTTTCACTATTCAAGTGCCTCTGACGTGCATGGAAAAACGCTTAATCAGCTAATTATTTGAAAGGCAAACATACCTTGAAAATGAAATTAGAATGTTCACGTTCTCTTGTGTTTGCGGTGTGGAGATTTCACAGTTATGTAACCAACAATAACATCCTTTCATTATTCAAATACTTCTAACGTGTTTGGAAAAACAGGCAATCACATGAAAGACAGACAAGTCAACCTTCCAATTTTTCCAATTTTTATAATTGCTTCTGCCAGCCTTATTCGATTTAACACAAAAACACAAACAATGTGCAAGTCTCGGCTGTTGATTTGATATCAGCTTCTTCAAACTTTATTCGATTTAATACAAAAACAAGATGCAAGTCTAGGATGTTGATTTGAAATTAACTTCTGTCAACCTTATTCGATTTAATACAAAAACAAGATGCAAGTCTGAGATGTTGGTTTGAAATCAAGTTCTGCCAACCTTACTCGAATTAATACAAAAGCAAAAACTAGATGCTATATATTGTCATATATAGTCGAATCTGCCTCTTAATCCTCTATTTAAATACCGCATAATATATACAGGGTGTTTTATCTAAAAAAAATACAATTAGCCAAAGCTGGCAACACTGTAACGCGATTCGGTCACTCAACTGGCTCCTATTAAAGTTGGTTTTACAAACACAAACACAGACTCAGATACAAACACAAGCAGAAACACAAACACAAAAACTAACACTAACACAAACACAAAAACAAACAAACACGTCAGAGGCATTTGAATAGTGAAAGGATGTTATTGCAGTTACATAACTGGGGACATCCAAAAAATAATTACTTTATATTAATGATTGGGGAAAATACTTAAGTACTTTATTTTGAATTTATTTCTATATTACTTTGGGACTTAAAATTGAGGTCAATCAGATAGTCCTCCAGGGCCGGACTACCGAAACAAGCTCTTAATATTGCCAATAGGACCCTAATTAGGGGGTTAGGATCACAAATACGTTATCAAGGGATTGAAAATAACGCCTGAACAGAAGCTGGCAATTAAGATACATTAAATGTGTCTGCGGTTGACTAACCTCCAGGGGCTGGAATTAAAAACTACACCGCGCGCATGCGCCGACTTCCCTGCGAGCCCCAACTGTATCTAACTTCAAGATCAATAAGTGCATCCACTCGAAGGTCCGGATCAAAAAATGTTTGGAGGTATATTTACCAAAAATCGTTATTTTTATTCCAAATATTTCTTTTATTCCCATGCGACATTTTCCATTTTTGAACATTACTTGGCATTTTGAGACCATGTTCACAAGTTTATTTATAAAAACCTTACGCAATACTCACCTTATTTGGGTCACAATTTTTCCTAAATATTTTAAATTAACTTCTTTAGGCTTGGTCCACAAATTATAATTTTTACCTTCTTAGGAAGGGGGAGACCAATGAAAAAAACGACAATATATTCTTGACTTAGTTTGAAAAATGCTAATAGAATAGTTTACTCTTCCGCGAGGAGCAGTATTGGTTTACCCAAAAAAAAAGGGTTTTTGGAAAAAATCTTGTTGTGTTGCCTTGCTGTCGCCATTTATTCTCAGTATGACAGTTTCTACAATGCGTAAACAGCCGCAACATCAGGTTTGGATATAATTGGCTGTGTTTTGCAAATGAACTTCATTGATTTGAGGCGTAACAGGTTATGTATATTATACGCTTGGGGTGTCCAACATGCTCAAATTTCGGCATATTTGGTCTTCGAACAATATAACCTCAGAAAAACACACGACGATTTAATGATCAAATATTGTTCATGCTGTTTCAGAATGCTGAAATTCAACATGCTCTGGTTAGCAATAAAATATATGAAATACATTATGAGAGAGCATATTCACCAAAATCGTGCGACGGAAGTGGAGATAAAGAAGGAATGCGATTGACTAATATTGGGAATTCATTTCTGCACTTGATGGATTAATGTTGGATTATTAGTGCATTATCTATTCAATTTAGCCACATGTCTATTTTAATAGAATTAAAAAAATATGTATAATATCAAATCATCCAAAATTATTTTAATATTCTTCGCTGTTCCAATAACACCAGCAGACTGAGTAAGAATATTTTTATGTTTTTCCTTTTGAGATGGTAACTGGTAGTTTTTACTTTTCTTATCCTTTCCCAAAAAATATAAACCATCACGTAAATCTATATTTCTATCACAGTTACTGGAGGTTCTTCATTTTCGGAATATAAATGTCTTCTTAAGAAGATCCACTTACATGTTCAACACTCTCTACTCCGTCCCATAATTTTAGCAGACATTATTGTCCCCTTTCATAATTTGTAGTCGAAAAATAAACCGTTAAGTAAAGGGAAAACGTATGCTATGTAAAAATAGCAAAACTGTAACATAAAACCCATTGTTAAAATACTGCACGCGCCACGGTCCGATAAAGAAGACAATTTTCACAGACACACCGTTCGTAGCTAACTAAAATTCACTGAATTAATTACTATCGTACACAAGAACTTCTAAACGGCCAATTTTGCCCTGACCCGAATAGTCAAGAAACCCGTTATTCTCTCGGGTTAAAAATTAAGCTGTGCCTGAATGTTATGCAAACAACATCGCACATCAATAAAGAAGTTTGCCAACATGACAACTTATAGCCGTCTTACATATTTTCATGGCAGTTAACCGTTGTACTTCATACAGTCAAGTTGCATGTTGAGTTAAGATGAGTATTACATTATATAGTGTTTCCAGTGGCCCTCCGTCTTTGGCCGTAAGAATGGCTTTAAAATACTTAAATATTGATTATGAGCTTGTTAATATTAATTATGGTCTTGGTGAACACATGACAGATGAGTACGGCGAGGTATGTGATTGTTCACTCATTATGTATGTAGGACTATTAAAAATTAGACTACAATTTCATTAAAAGTTAATTTGCATTGCTCGTCAATAAGTGAGTAATAGTCTTAATTTTTCAGAAAAATCCGCAAAAAGAAATACCGGTGTTGGATGATGATGGATTTTATTTAAGTGAAAGGTAAGTATTTGCATTATTTCGAAATCATATTAGTTACTCAAGGTGTGAAAAACAACCGGTATGACATTATTTAATTACAAAGAAATTAATACGTACAGGGTGCTATGTTACATATAGATGAATGTTTTTTAACTAACTCCGTACGGTTGACAAATGTATTAAATGAAGTGGGCGTTGTAAATAAAGCAAACTAAATCATTTAATATTAAGACAAGAAAGTACAAGATAAACAAAGATAATCATTAGTCTAGATGCAAAATTAATTGATATATCTATATTAATACAAGACTTGGTCCTCACTCACTTACTCACTGACTGACTCACTCATCATCATAAAAACATCCAGGTCAGGCCTAGGAACAAAATTTTGGTAACATGCACCCCTTACCACATAGGTGCAAAATTAGGGAGGATTTTTTGAAACTCGACCCTTAAGGTGTAGAAATTAAGGGTTGAAGAAATAGGCCTATTGGGGCATTTGGACATTTGAAAAGCGTGGAGTCAATTCTCATTAATAATTCAACAGACGAATGTTTCACCATTTTTTGAAATTATATCTCAGGGGGGTGAAATGAACAAGAAAGCTGTTATCTGAACCAAGTATACCATGTGGAGGCTGAAGAAGCAGTTGATAAAAACAAGGAAAAGCCAATTATGAAATTTATCATCCCTCAATGGGAGTTTTAGGGGTTGAAAGTTCAAAATATCGTAAATTATCTTGTTGGACTTCACACTAACCAGCTAATGGGCTAGAGATACCAATTAATAATTTGCTGAAAATACTATCAATCTACAGGAAAACAATTCATTTGTACTATAGTACATTGAAAACAGAAATTGTTAATATAATAAAAACTTGTCAGACGTATCCGTAAAGTAACATTATGGCGTACTTGTTGACGCTGCCTTTCTTCCTTGTATGTGTCTGGGTAACTAACGTTATGACCAAACCATAAATTTGAATCAACGAACCGGAAGAACATTCCCACATTCGATTATTTGTGTCGATTTAATAAAAAACGAGTAAATGAAAAGCAAACATATTTTCATGCATTTGTTAGATTTTAATTATAACTTTTTTATAAGAATAGTTTTCTTATATACAAATGTTTATTAAATTAAAAAAAAGTTTACCCCTTACCAGGTTTGAACCAATTTCTATATTTACCTCAAAGCAAAGCATACAAGGCCATAAACATACACCTGCTAAATGTATTTCATGACTGGTACCAAATGGCGATAATCAATTTTTTTTAATTATGCGCATTAACAGACATATTCAAAAAAATTCTTAAAGTAATAATATAATCTGTTAAACCGAATTATTGTGTATTCCAAATTACCGAATAGTATACTTCCGTGAGAACTGATGCGCTTTACCGTTTTATCTTTCTTCGCCCAAACTTTACAATTTTTCGGATGTTATTTGTATTACTACGTAACACCTGCACAGACATCCACCTAATTTTATGGAGATACAAACATTTAGGTGAAGTTTCAATGAAACGTTTTTCAGTATTTCGGCGGAAATAGAAATCAAATCCGCCATCTCACTCCTTACTCCGCAACACCACCACCATCAAAAATCACAGACATTAAAATGTTGAACATTTGTGTCAAAATTGAATACAATTAGTTACCAATTTTTTAAGTTATTATTAAAAATCACATTTACCCGTACATTTACCATTCAAAAACCAGTTTTATTGAACTCAGAGGACCTCAAAACGGTCTCAATTCAATTTCGTGTTTAGATGGATTACAATAACGCTACCTTTAGGTGGGAAAGTTAAAAATATTAGTCAATCATGGTACTTGAACTATGAAGCATAAATTGAATAGCGCTATTTTTATTTATATCTTTGCTCGCTTATGTGAAGTCTTTCTTTCGGTTCCACTTGTGGTGCATAGCAAAAGTTCGTAACAAATACAATAACTTTAGGGAAAATACTATTTTCACACATTATTATCAACTAAATTTTATATTCTATAAGACACAATTGGTGAGCAATATAGGTGGAAGCGAAACAAGTACTTCCTTAAAAAGTATACAGTATAGTGGATTTAAGGTCCACTTTTACTAGATGTGCGATTTGCGATCAACTAAGTGTACTTCAATCTCAGCTTCCGGGGCATGTTTTTGTGTACTTATAAACCACAAAATCCAGCTTTGATGCTAGACGTAAAGGAGATATCAGATTATAAATTGGGCCAACCGCAAAAATCTGCAGTTCTTGAACATATTTTAAACAATTTAAATCATGACACTATAACGCCACCACCTCCTCTCTTAAACTTCAATCCCCTACCTCCCAACTTCATACCTCATGTTCCCGCAAGACACTTCTGCCATCCTGATTTTTTATCCCCTATTTGCATCTCCTATGCAATTCTTCTACCCTATTTCGTGTCCCCTTTTTGACGATTTCTTCGGTCTTTCTCCTTAACACATTTCTTTATCTCCCTATTTGTTCTGCTCATGTACTTCTCTATCTTATTTTTCAATCCCTTTTTCATCCCCTAGGTTTTTTATGATAGTAATTTCCCATTTTCTCAATGGGTTACTAGTGACTATTTCAGATAGGATTCGCGATAGTCCAGGTTAATTAAATTTATTAGCCTTTGCATTCCTAATGAAAGGTTATTTCTTTTTAATGTTCATGGGCACTGTAGATCCATTGGCAGTGTTTACTGTTAATGAAATTAATTCGAGGTTTGATCACCACATAATTTAATCAAACCTCTTTGGTCCCCGCTGTTTGCACCTGACTACTTAGACCAGATTATCTATACATGTTTAAAAGAACTTAATTTTGTTTTAACCGAGGTACAGTCAATGCTTTGAGGATACTTCTCTTGAACAGGTTCGTATGGGTAGGAACAAACATGGTTTTCTGCTTCTTTCTAAGATTTGTTCCAATCAACTGTTCATAAGAACGTGTATTAATTTCCAGTAAACGGCTTGGTATATATAATTTACTTACACACATGCGTACTATAGTGATTATTAAATTCTTGCACACGCGCAATGAAGTGGTTTTTATCGTGGAAACGATACCGCCTACTGTTCGGCTTTCTGAAATTATTAGAAAGTGAAAGACCTTTAAATTTTTATTACTTAATTCTACCCTCGCTTTTACCTACTCTTATTGCATAAAAAAAGGGTAATTACAAAAATCCTAATTTATTAAAATTTCTATTTCTATCAGCTACTATAGTTTCAGTTTCGATTACACATGCGCGTCTTAATCTTAGAAAATTGACAAATCTATGATAGCTTAAAGCACCATACACTCCTTTCTTATTTAAAGAGTTTCATTAATTGGCTGATCGGGCATTCGTTCATAATTACCGTAAACACGTGGTCTAAGTGTTAAGCACAGAGTACCAGCCACATGAACTATAAGATCCCGATGAAAAATCTTGAGGACCTGATTAAGAAAATAGTACAGATTAAAAGAGGTGGCCGAAGTCGAATCTATTAGCTTGCAAACGTTCTTGGAACAACCCACGGAATATTCGATGATAATACGTATAACCTAGAAGATATTGGAACCTCCACTTACGTAGGCACTCAGCACTCAAATATATAAATCTGGCAACTCACCTTGTTATTGTAGATTGCTCTACAAACTAAAACGAGTATTGCTGTGGCTAACACACGCACGCACGCACGCACGCACCCACGCACGCACGCACGCACGCACACCCCAAACAAACCAACCCACGCACGCTCGCACTCACGCACCACACTCACACCACACTCACGACTCACGCTCACGCTCACGCTCACGCTCACACTCACACTCACCTCACACTCACACTCACCACTCACTCACTCACTCGCACTCACTCACTCACTCGCACTAGCACTCGCACTCGCATTCGCACTCGATATATATATATATATATATATATATATATATATATATATATATATATATATATATATATATATATATAAGTTTTATAGCAGAAACATCGCGTTAGACATCCTGGCGTCGAAATATCCTGATGCCGAAACGTCCCGATGCCCAAAATGCGGCAAACCAACGTCTCCAAAACATCCTAAACCGAAAATAGTGGATTATATCATAGTAATCAACGGCGTTGACCAAAAAAACAAAAACAAAGGTTTTAGCTTAAGTGAAAGTGGGTTGCCACAGTTATTTTATTTTCATGTATAATACCACTAGTGCGTCCAAAATTATCGATAATTCGAGAAAAAGCAGTGTTGCCTGGAAACTGCATGAGTTGGTTCTCTCTGTTGGTTAAAAGTTAAAAGAGCCCAACTCCGTTGTTTGTTTCCATACGGAAACAACGTTTTTTCCAGGATTATCTGATTAATTTATATATATTGTATATATATATATATATATATATATATATATATATATACAAAATTTAGAAAAAGAACAATATTGCGTCCAAATAAATGCCTGATTTTTCACTGCATGCTTCGGAACACTTTTCAATATTGCTATCAATGGTTTCTCACGAAATTTTACGAAATCGTTATTTTTACAATAAACTTAACTTAAATGTTTTAACGTGGCTGTCATAATTTCACAAATTCGTCTTTTTCATGACAAGAATAGCTCTGTTACTATGGTTTGAGTATGAGTTTGAGTTTGAGTCATTTCAGTTGAATTACCGCTGTAATGCATAACGTACAATGGGATTATCGTTGTAATCCTAAGAAGCTGCATTGCTCTATAGGAAAAAATTATACATGAGGGAAATATTCTATCTAATACACTTGATCTAAATTACACTTCAAAAATAAGTTCATATCAACTTGATTTCACCTTATGTCATTTAAATAAATTTCTACCATTTATTACTTCTATTTCAATACTATTACGTGTAAATACTTTAACTATTAACAAACATTCCTTCTTATGAGTTGTTGTTAACTTTGTATTTAGAAAACCGCTGCCAAATTAACTTCCACAATGCTTTCTCATATACGTAAACTAATATAATACTTAATCCTCCATTTTGAATTATTAATTTTGGCAAATGCTTTTATACTTAGTGATCTTAAAATCCCCTAATACCCGACTTTCAAAAAAATCGGTTTATAAATTAAAAAATGCACAATTTTGCACCCTAAAAACGGTGCGCTACTGGTTATTTTTTGTTATTTTGAAATTATATAAAAAGTATTAGTTTGGTTTTTAATTTTGTAACTTTTTAAAAGTTGAGGAAATTACATTCTAAGCCCCTAAAATGCCCCGCCACTAATTTTGGGTGGGTGGGTGGTGGTGGGTGGGTGCGTGCGTGCGTGCGTGCGTGCGCGTGCGTGCGTGTGCGTGCGTGCGTGCGTGTCGTGCGTGCGTGCGTGCGTGCGTGTGTGCGTGCGTGCGTGCGTGCGTGCGTGCGTGGTCGTGCGTGCGTGTGCGTGTGTGGTGTGCGTGGTGTGTGTCGTGCGTGTGTGTGTGTGTGTGTGTTGTGTGTGTTTGTGTGTTGTGTGTGTGTGTGTGTGTGTGTGTGGGTGGGTGGGTGGCGGTGGGTGGGTGGGTGGGTGGGTGGGTGGGTGGGTGGGTGGTGTGCGTGCGTGCGTGCGTGCTGTGCGTGCGTGCGTGCGTGCGTGCGTGCGTGCGTGCGTGCGTGGGTGCGTTGGTGCGTGGGTGTCTGTGCGTGTGTCTGTGGTGTGTGTGTTGTCTCTGTGTGTGTCTCTGTGTGTGGTCTCTGTGTGTGTGTCTCTGTGTGTGTTCTGTGTGTGTGTTCTGTGTGTGCTGTGTGTTGTGTGTGCTTGTGTGTGTGTGTTCTGTGTGTGTGTCTCTGTGTGTGTGTCTGTGTGTGTGTCTCTGTGTGTGTGTGTCTGTGTGTGTGTGTGTCTCTGTGTGTGTGTCTCTGTGTGTGTGTCTGTGTGTGTGTCTGTGTGTGTCTCTGTGTGTGTGTCTCTGTGTGTTGTGTGTGTGTGTGTCTCTGTGTGTGTGTCTCTGTGTGTGTGTCTGTGTGTGTGTGTCTCTGTGTGTGTCTGTGTGTGTGTCTCTGTGTGTGTGTCTCTGTGTGTGTGTCTCTGTGTGTGTGTCTCTGTGTGTGTGTCTCTGTGTGTGTGTCTCTGTGTGTGTGTCTCTGTGTGTGTGTCTCTGTGTGTGTCTGTGTTGTCTCTGTGTGTGTCTGTGTGTCTTGTGTGTG
This sequence comes from Vesta saturnalis, assembly GCA_036346205.1. Lineage (NCBI taxonomy): Eukaryota > Metazoa > Arthropoda > Insecta > Coleoptera > Lampyridae > Vesta > Vesta saturnalis. Next base: position 246,789 of record JARFJB010000045.1, read on the forward strand.
TCTCTGTGTGTGTGTCTGTGTGTGTTCTGTGTGTGTCTCTGTGTGTGTGTCTGTGTGTGTCTGTGTGTGTGTGTGTCTGTGTGTGTGTCTGTGTGTGTGTTCTGTGTGCTGTGTGTGTGTGTCTGTGTGTGTGTGTGTGTCTCTGTGTGTGTGTGTCTGTGTGTGTGTGTGTGTGTGTGTGTGTGTGTCTGTGTGTGTGTGTGTGTGTGTCTCTGTGTGTGTGTGTGTGTTGTGTGTGTCTGTGTGTGTGTCTGTGTGTGTGTCTGTGTGTGTGTCTCTGTGTGTGTCTCTGTGTGTTGTGTGTGTGTCTCTTGTGTGTGTCTGTGTGTCTCTGTGTGTGTGTGTGTGTGTTGTCGTGTGTGTTGTGTGTGTGTCTGTGTGTCTTGTGTCTGTGTGTCTGTGTGTGTGTCTGTGTGTGTTGTGTGTGTGTCTGTGTGTGTGTGTGTCTCTGTGTTGTGTGTCTGTGTGTGTCTGGTGTGTTGTGTGTCTCTGTGTGTCTCTGTGTGTTGTCTGTCTGTGTGTGTCTGTGTGTGTCTGTGTGTGTCTGTGTGTGTCTGTGTGTGTCTGTGCTGTGTGTCTGTCTGTGTGTGCTCTGTCTGTGTGTCTGTGTGGTGTCTCTGTGTGTGTCGTGTTGTGTCTGTGTGTCTGTGTGTCTGCTGTGTGTGTCTGTGCTGTGTGTGTGTGCGTGTCTGTGTGTCTGTCTGTGTGTCTCTGCGTGTCTGCGTGTCTGCTGTGTGTGTCTGTGTGTCGTGTCTGTGTCTGTGTGTGTTGTGTCTGTGTGTGTCTGTGTGTTGTGTGTGTGTGTCTGTGTGTGTCTGTGTGTCTGTGTGTTGTGTGTGTCTGTGTGTGTCTGTGTGTCTGTGTGTTTGTGTGTGTTGTGTCTGTGTGTCTGTGTGTCTGGGTGTCTTTGTGGTGTGTCTGTGTGTCTGTGGGTGTCTTGCGTTGGTGTCTGCGTGTCTGTGTCTGCGTGTCTGGTGTCTGGTGTCTGGTGTCTGCGTGTCGTGTCTGGTGTCTGTCTGCGTGTCTGCGTGTGTGTCTGCGTGTCTGCGTGTCTGTGCTGCGTGTCTGCTGTGTCTGCGTGTCTGTGGTGTCTGTCTGCGTGTGTCTGCGTGTCTCGTCTGCGTCTGCGTGTCTGCGTGTCTGCGTGTCTGCTGTCTGCGTGTCTGCGTGTCTGCGTGTGTGTCTGCGTCTGCGTGTCTGGTGTCTGCGTGTCTGCGTGTCTGCGTGTGTGTCTGCGTGTCTGCGTGTCTGCGTGTCTGTGTGTCTGCGTGTCTGCGTGTCTGTGTCTGCGTGTCTGCGTGTCTGCGTGTCTGCGTGTCTGCGTGTCTGCGTGTCTGCGTGTCGTGTGTCTGCGTGTCTGTGTGTCTGTCGTGTCTGCGTGTCTGCGTGTCTGTGTCTGGTGTCTGCGTGTCTGCGTGTCTGCGTGTCTGCGTGTCTGTGTGTCTGCGTGTCTGCGTGTCTGCGTGTCTGTGTGTGTGCTGTGTGTGTCTGGTGTCGTGTGTGTCTGCGTGTCTGCGTGTCTGTGTCTCTGTGTGTGCGTGCGTGGTGGTGCGTGTGCGTGTGTCGTGCGTGTGCGTGTCTGTGTGTCGTCTGTGTGTGTCGTGTGTCGTGTGTGTGTGTCTGTGTGTGTGTCGTGTGTGTGTGTGTGTGTCTGTGTGTGTCTGTGTGTTCTGTGTGTCTGTGTGTGTCTGTGTGTCTGTGTGTGTCTTGTGTGTCTGTGTGTGTCTGTGTGTGTCTCTGTGTGTGTCTTGTTGTGTGTCTTGTGTGTCTTGTGTGTCTGTGTGTCTGTGTGTGCTGTGTGTGTGTCTGTGTGTGTCTGTGTGTGTCTGGTGTGTCTGTGTCTGTGTGTGTTGTGTGTGTGTGTCTGTGTGTCTGTGTGTGTTGTGGTCTGTGTTGTTGTTGTGTGTCTGTGTGTCTGTGTCTGTGTGTCTGTGTGTCTGTGTGTGTCTGTGTGTCGTGTGTCTGTGTGTGTCTGTGTGTGTTGTGTGTGTGTGTGTGTCTGTGTGTGCTGTGTGTGTCTGTGTGTCTGTGGTGTGTCTGTGTGTGTCTGTGTCTGCGTGTCTGCGTGTCTGCGTGTCTGCGTGTCTGGTGTCTGTGCGTGTGTGTCGTGTTGTGTCTGTGTGTCTGGTGTCTGTGTGTCTGTGTGTCTGCGTCTGTGTGTCTGCGTGCTGGTGTCTGCGTGTCTGCGTGTCTGCGTGTCTGCGTGTCTGTGTGTCTGCGTGTCTGGTGTCTGCGTGTCTGCGTGTCTGCGTGTCTGCGTGTCTGCGTGTGTCGTGTCTGCGTGTCTGTGTTGCGTGTGCGTGTCTGCGTGTGTGCGTGTCTGTGTCTGCGTGTCTGTGTTGCGTGTCTGCGTCTGCGTGTCTGCGTTGCTGCGGTCTGCGTGTGTGTGCTGTGTGGTGTCTGGTGTCGTGTGTGTCTGCGTGGTGCTGCGTGTGTGTGTGTGTGTCTGTGTGTGTGTGTGGTGTGTGCGTGTGTGTGTCTGCGTGTGTGCGTGTTGGTGTCTGTGTGTGTCGTGTCTGTGTGTCTGTGTGTGTCTGTTGTGTCTGTGTGTGCTGTGTGTCTGTGTGTCTGTGTGTGTGTGTGCTGTGTGTGTCTGTGTGTGTGTCTGTGGTGTCTGTGTGTGTCTGTGTGTGTGTGTGCTGTGTGTGTCTGTGTTGTGTCTGTGTGTGTGTCTGGTGTGTCTGTGTGTGTCTGTGTGTCTGTGTGTGTCTGTGTGTGTCTGTGTGTGTCTGTGCTGTGTCTGTGTGTCTGTGTGTGTCTGTGTGTCGTCTGTGTGTGTCTGTGTGTGTCTGTGTGTGTCTGTGTGTGTCTGTGTGTCTGTGTGTGTCTGTGTGTGTCGTTGGTGTGTGTCTGTGTGTGTCTGTGTGTCTGTGTGTGTCTGTGTGTGTCTGTGTGTGTCTGTGTGTCTGTGTGTCTGCTGTGTGTGTCTGTGTGTCTGTGTGTGTCTGTGTGTGCGTGTGTCTGTGTGTGTCTGCGTGTCTGCTGTGTGTGTCTGGTGTGTCTGTGTGTCTGTGGTGTCTGGTGTCTGCGTGTCTGCGTGTGGTGTCTGGTGTCTGCGTGCGTGTTGGTGTCTGCGTGTCTGCGTGTGTGTCTGCGTGTCTGCGTGTCTGCGTGTTGTGCGTGTGTGTCGTGTTGTGTCTGCGTGTTGGTCTGCGTGTCTGCGTGTGTGTCTGCGTGTCTGTCGTGTCTGTCGTGTCTGCGTGTCTGCGTGTCTGCTGTGTCTGCGTGTCTGTGTGTCTGCGTGTCTGTGTGCGTGTGTGCGTGTCTGCGTGTCTGCGTGTCTGTCGTGTCTGCGTGTCTGTCGTGTCTGTCGTGTGTGTCTGCGTGTGTCTGCGTGTCTGCGTGTCTGCGTGTGCTGCGTGTCTGCGTGTGTCTGTGTCTGCGTGTCTGCGTGTCTGCTGTGTCTGCTGTCTGTGTCTGGTGTCTGTGTGTCTGCGTGTCTGCGTGTCTCGTGTCTGTCTGTGTCTGCGTGTCTGTGTGTCTGCGTGTGTCTGCGTGTCTGCTGTCTGTGTCTGCGTGTCTGGTGTCTGTGTGTCTGCGTGTGCTGTGTGTCTGCTGTGTGTCTGTGTGTGTCTGCGTGTCTGTGTCTGTGTGTCGTGTGTCGTGTGTGTGTCTGTGTGTGTGTGTGTGTGTGTGTGTGTGTGTCTGTGTGTCTGTGTGTGTGTGTGTCTGTGTGTGTCTGGTGTGTCTGTGTGTGTGTCTGTGTCTGTGGTGTCGGTGTGTGTCTGTGTGTGTGTCTGTGGTGTCTGTGGGTGTCTGGTGTCTGGTGTCCGTGTGTGTGTCTGCGTGTCGGTGTCTGCGTGTCTGCGTGTCGCGTTCTGTCTGGTGTCTGCGTGTTGTCTGGTGTCTGTTGCGTGTCTGCGTGTCTGCGTGTCTGCGGTGTCTGCGTGTCTGCGTGTCTGCGTGTTGGTGTCTGCGTGTCTGCGTGTTGGTCTGCGTGTCTGTTGCGTGTCTGCGTGTCTGCGTGTCTGCGTGTCTGGTGCTGCGTGTCTGCGTGTCTGTGTGTGTCGGTGTCTGTGTGTGCTGCGTGCGTGTGCTGTGTTGGTGTGTGTGTTGGTTCGTGTCTGTGTGTGTCTGTGTGTGTCTGTGTGTCTGCGTGTCTGGTGTGTGCTGTGTGGTGTCGTGGTGCTGGTGTGGTGTGTGTGTGTGTGTGTCTGGTGTGTCTGGTGTCTGGTGTGTGTGTGCTGTGTGTGTGTGTTGTGTGTTGTGTGTGTCTGTGTGTGTCTGTGTGTGTCTGTGTGTCTGTGTGTGTCTGTGTGTTCTGTGTGTCTGTGTGTCTGTGTGTGTCTGTGTGTCTGTGTGTGTTGTGTGTGTCTGTGTGTGTGTGTGTCTGTGTGTCTGTGTGTCTGTGTGTCTGTGTTGTGTCTGTGTGTCTGTGGTGTCTGTGTGTTCTGTGGTGTCTGGTGTGTCTGTTGTGTCTGTGTGTCTGTGTGTGTTGTCTGTGTTGTCTGTGTGTGTCTGTGTGTGTCTGGTGTGTCTGTGTGTCTGTTGTGTCTGGTGTGTCTGTGTCTGCGTGTCGTGCGTGTCTGCGTGTCTGCGTGTCTGGTGTCTGGTGTGTCTGCGTGTCTGCGTGTCTGTGTGTGTCGTGTGTGTCTGCGTGTGTGTCTGGTGTCTGTGTCTGCGTGTCTGCGTGTCTGTGTGTGTCTGCGTGTGTCTGTTGTGTGTCTGTGTGCTGTGTCTGTGTGTGTCTGTGTGTGTCTGGTGTGTCTGTGTTCGTGTCTGTGTGTCTGTCGTGTGTCTGTGTGTCTGTTCGTGTCTGTGTGTCTGTGTGTCTGTGTCGTGTGTGTGTCTGTGTGTGTCTGTGTGTCTGTGTGTGTGTCTGTGTGTGTGTGTCTGGTGTTGTGTGTCTGTGTGTCTGTGTGTCGTGTGTCTGCGTGTTGTGTCTGCGTGTCTGTGCGTGTCTGCGTGCTGCGTGTCTGGTGTTGGTGTCTGTCTGGTGTTCGTGTTGTCTGCGTGTGTCTGCGTGTCTGTCTGCGTGTCTGCGTGTCTGCTGGTGTCTGCGTGTCTGGTGTCTGGTGTCTGCGTGTGTGCGTGTGGTGTCTGGTGTCTGCGTGTCTGCGTGTCTGGTGTCTGCGTGTCTGCGTGTCTGCGTGTCTGCGTGTCTGCGTGTCTGCGTGTCTGCGTGTCTGCGTGTCTGCGTGTCGTGTCTGCGTGTCTGCGTGTCTGCGTGTCTGCGTGTCTGCGTGTCTGGTGTCTGCGTGTCTGCGTGTTGGTGTTGTGTGCTGCGTGTCTGCGTGTGTTGGTGTCTGGTGTGCTGTGGCGTGGTGCGTGCGTGTCTGTGTGTGTGTGTGTGTGTGTGTGTCGTGTGTGTCTGTGTGTGTCTGTGTGTCTGTGTGCTGTGTGTGTCTGTGTGTGTTGTGTGTGTGTGTGTGTCTGTGTGTTGTGTGCTGTTTTGTGTGTCTGTGTGTCTGTGTGTCTGTGTGTTGTGTCTGTGTGTCTGTGTGCTGTGTGTCTGGTGTGTCTGTGGGTGTCGTGTGTGTCTGGTGTCTGTGTGTCTGGTGGTGTGCGTGTCTGGTGTCTGTGTGTCTGGTGTCTGTCGTGTGTCTGGTGTCTGTTGCGTGTGTGTCTGTTGCTGTGTCTGCGTGTGTCTGGTGTGTCTGGTGTCTGGTGTCTGGTTGTCTGGTCTGCGTGTCTGGTGTCTGGTGTCTGGTGTCTGGTGTCTGTGTGTCTGGTGTCTGGTGTGTGTGTGTCTGGTGTCTGGTGTCTGGTGTCTGGTGTCTGTGTGTGTGTCTGGTGTCTGCGTGTGTGTCTGGTGTGTCTGGTGTCTGTGTGGTGTGGTGTGCGTGTGTCTGCGTGTTCGTGTCTGCGTGTCTGCGTGTCTGCGTGTCTGCGTGTCTGCGGTGTCTGCGTGTCTGCGTCTGCGTGTCTGCGTGTTGCGTGTGTCTGCGTGTGTGTGTCTGCGTGTCTGCGTGTCTGCGTGTCTGCGTGTCTGCGTGTCTGCGTGTCTGCGTGTCTGCGTGTCTGCTGTCTGCGTGTCTGCGTGTCTGTGTGTCTGCGTGTCTGTGGTGTCTGGTGTGTTCTGGTGTCTGTGTGTCTGTGTGTGTGTCTGTGTGTCTGGTGTCTGCGTGTCTGCGTGTCTGCGTGTCTGCGTGTCTGTGCGTGTCTGCGTGTCTGCGTGTCTGCGTGTCTGCGTGTCTGTGTGTCTGCGTGTCTGTGTGTCTGGTGTCTGGTGTCTCTGCGTGTGCGTGTCTGGTGTTCTGTGCGTGTCGTGCGTGTGTGTCTGTGTGTGCTGTGTGTGTGTGTGTCTGTGTGTGCTGTGTGTCTGTGTGTGTCTGTGTGTGTCTGTGTGTCTGTGTGTCTGTGTGTGTGTGTCTGTGTGTGTCTGTGTGTGTGTCTGTGTGTGTCTGTGTGTGTCTGTGTGTGTCTGTGTGTCTGTTGTCTGTGTGTGTGTCTGTGTGTGTCTGTGTGTGTCTGTGTGTGTGTGTGTGTCTGTGTGTGTCTGTGTGTGTCTGTGTGTGTGTCTGTGTGTCTGTGTGTGTCTGTGTGTCTGTGTGTCTGTGTGTGTCTGTGTGTCTGTGTGTGTCTGTGTGTGTCTGAGTGTGTCTGTGTGTCTGTGTGTGTCTGTGTGTGTCTGTGTGTGTGTGTGTGTCTGTGTGTGTCTGTGTGTCTGTGTGTGTCGTGTGTCTGTGTGTGTCTGTGTGTGTCTGTGTGTCTGTGTGCTGTGTCTGTGTGTGTCTGTGTGTCTGTGTGTGTTGCTGTGTGTCTGTGTGTGTCTGTGTGTGTCTGTGTGTGTCTGTGTGTGTCGTGTGTGTCTGTGTGTCTGTGTGCTGTGTGTGTCTGTGGTGTCTGTGTGTGTCTGTGTTGGTGTCTGTGTGTGTCTGTGTCTGCGTGTGGTGTCTGTGTGTCGTGTGGTCTGCGTGTCTGCGTGTTGCGTGTCTGCGTGTCTGTCTGCGTGTCTGTGTCGTGTCTGCTGTGTCTGTCGTGTCGTGTGTCTGCGTGTCTGCGTGTCTGCTGTGTCTGGTGTCTGTGTGTCTGCGTGTCTGGTGTCTGCGTGTCTGCGTGTCTGCGTGTCTGCGTGTCTGCGTGTCTGCGTGTCTGCTGTGTCTGCGTGTCTGCGTGCTGTCTGCGTGTCGTGTCTGCGTGCTGCGTGTCTGCGTGTCGTGTCTGCGTGTCTGCGTGTCTGCGTGTCTGCGTGTCTGCGTGTCTGCGTGTCTGTGTCTGCGTGTCTGGTGTCTGCGTGTGCGTGTCTGTGTGCTGTGTGTGCGTGTGTCTGTGTGTGTCTGTGTGTCTGCGTGTTGTGTGCGTGTGCTGTGTGCGTGTGTGTCTGGTGTGTGTCGTGTGTTCGTGTGGTGTCTGTGTTGGTGTCTGTGTGTGTCGTGTGTGTCTGTGTGTGTCTGTGTGTGTGTGTGTCTGTGTCTGTGTGTGTCTGTGTGTGTGTCTGTGTGTGTCTGTGTGTCTGTCTGTGTGTCTGTGTGTGTGTCTGTGTGTGTCTGTGTGTGTCTGTGTGTCTGTGTGTGTCTGTGTGTCTGTGTGTGTCTGCGTGTTGCGTGTGTGCTGCGTGTGCGTGTCTGCGTGTCTGCGTGTCTGTGTCTGTTGTGTGTCTGTCGTGTCTGTGTCGTGTCTGTGTCGTGTCTGTGTGTCTGCGTGTCTGCGTGTCTGCGTGTGTCTGCGTGTCTGCGTGTGTGTCGTGTCTGCGTGTCTGCTGTGTCTGCGTGTCTGTCTGCGTGTCTGCGTGTCTGCGTGTCTGCGTGTCTGCGTGTCTGCGTGTCTGCGTGTCTCTGCGTGTCTGCGTGTCTGCGTGTCTGCGTGTCTGGTGTCTGCGTGTCTGTGTGTGCGTTGCGTGTCTGCGTCTGCGTGTCTGCGTGTCTGCGTGTCTGCGTGTCTGCGTGTCTGCGGTGTCTGCGTGTCTGCGTGTCTGCGTGTGTCTGCGTGCGTGCGTGCGTGTGTGTGTGTGGTGTGTGTGTGTGTGTGTGTGTCTGTGTGTGTCTGTGTGTCTGTGTGTGTCTGTGTGTGTGTCTGTGTGTCTGTGTGTGTCTGTGTGTCTGTGTGTGTCTGTGTGTCGTGTGTGTCTGTGTGTCGTGTGTGTCTGTGTGTGTGTGTGTGTGTGTGTCTGTGTGTCTGTGTGTCTGTGTGTCTGTGTGTCTGTGTGTCTGCGTGTTGTCGTGTCTGGTGTCTGCGTGTGGTGTCTGTCTGTGTGTGCGTGTCTGCGTGTCTGCGTGTGTGTCTGCGTGTCTGCTGCGTGTCTGGTTGTCTGCGTGTCTGTGTGTCTGTGGTCTGTCTGCGTGTCTGCGTGTCTGTCTGCGTGTCTGCGTGTCTGCGTGTCTGCGTGTCTGCGTGTCTGCGTGTCTGGTGTCTGCGTGTTCTGTCTGCGTGTCTGTGTGTTGCGTGTCTGCGTGTCTGTGTTCGCGTGTCTGGTCTGCGTGTCTGCGTCTGCGTGTCTGCGTGTTGCGGTTGCGTGTTGCGTGTCTGCGTGCTGCGTGGTGCGTGTGGTGTTGGTGTCTGGTGTTGTGTGTGTCTGGTGTTGCGTGTTGCGTGTGGTGGCGTGTGCGTGGGTCTGGTGTCTGGTGCTGGTGTTGGTGCGTGTCGGTGTCTGGTGTGTGTCGGTGTTGCGTGCTGGTGTCGCGTGTGTGCGTGTGTGGTGTGGTGGTGTGGTGTGTGTGTGTGTGTTGTGTGTGTTTGTGTGGTTGTGTGTGTTGTGTGTGTTGTGTGTGTGTGTGTGTTGTGTGTGTTGTGTGTGTGTCTGTGTTGTGTGTGTTGGTGTTTTGTGTGTGTTGTGTGTGTTGTGTGTCTGTGTGTGTTGTTGTGTGTGTTGTGTGTGTGTCTGGTGTGTGTGGTGTTGTGTTGTTGTGTGTCTGTGTGTGGTGTGTGTTGTGTGTGTCTGTGTGTGTGTGTGTGTTTGTGTGTGTTGTGTGTGTGTGTGTGTTGTGTGTGTTGTGTGTGTTGTGTGTGTCTGTGTGTGTTGTGTGTGTGTGTGTGTTGTGTGTGTTGTGTGTTTGTGTGTGTGTGTGTCTGTGTGTGTGTGTGTGTGTGTGTGTGTGTGTGTCTGTGTGTGTGCTGTGTGTGTTGTGTGTGTCTGTGTGTCTGTGTGTCTGTGTGTCTGTGTGTGTTGTGTGTGTCTGTGTGTGTCTGTGTGCTGTGTGTGTGCTGTGTGTGTGTTGTGTGTGTCTGTGTGTGTCTGTGTGTGCTGTGTTGTGTGTGTGTGTGCTGTGTGTGTCTGTGTGTCTGTGTGTGTGTGTGTCTGTGTGTGCTGTGTGTGTTGTGTGTGCTGTGTGTCTGTGTGTGGTGCTGTGTGTGCTGTGTGTGTCTGTGTGTCTGTGTGTGTCTGTGTGTGCTGTGTGTGTGTGTCTGTGTGTGTCTGTGTGCGTGTCGTGTGTGTCTGTGTGTCTGTGTGTGTCTGTGGTGTCTGTGTGTGTCTGTGTGGTGTCTGTGTGTGTTGTGTGTTGTGTGTTGTTGTGTGTCTGTGTGTGTCTGTGTTGTGTGTCTGTGTGTGTCTGTGTGTGTCGTGTGTCTGTGTGTGTCTGTTGTGTGCTGTGTGTGTCTGTGTGTGTCTGTGTGTGTGTTGTGTGTGTGTTGTGTGTGTGTTGTCTGTGTGTTGTGTGTCTGGGTGTGTGTTGTGTGTGTCTGTGTGTCTGTGTCTGTGTGTCTGTGTGTGCTGTGGTGTCTTGTGTGTCTTGTGTCTGGTGTCTGTGTGTCTGTGTGTCTGTGTGTCTGTTGGTGTTGTTTGTGTGTCTTGTGGTTGTTGTGCTGTGTGTCTGTGTGTCTTTGGTGTCTGGGTGTCTGGTGTGTCTGTGTGTGTCTGGTGTTGTGTGTCTGTGTGTTTTGGTGTCTGGTGTGTCTTGTGTGTCTGTGTGTCTGGTGTTGTGTCTGCGGTCTGGTGTCTGCGTGTCTTTGCGTGTCTGGTGTCTGGTGTGTTGCGTGTCTGGTGTCTGGTGTCGCGTGTCCGGTGTCTGGTGCGCGTGTCTGGTGCGTGTTGGTGTCTGGTGTCTGGTGTCTGCGGGTGTTGCGTGTCTGCGTTGGTCGTGTGTGTCTGCGTGTCTGCGTGTTGCGTGTCTGCGTGTCGCGTGTTGCGTGTCTGGTGTCTGCGTGTCGCGTGTTGCGTGCTGGTGTTGCGTTGGTGTGTTGGTGTTGGGTCTGGTGTGTCTGTGGTGGTCTGTGGTCGGGTGGTTGGTGGTTGTGTGTGTTGTGTGTTGTGTGTCGTGTGTCGTGGTGGGGGTGTCGGTGTGTCGTGGTGGTTGTGTGTCTGTGTGTGTTGTGGTGTTGTGTGGGTGTGTGTTGTGTGTTGTGTGTGTGTGGTGTTGGTGTTGGGTGTTGGGTGTTGGTGTGGTGTTGGGTGTTGGTGTTGGTGTGTGTGTTGTTGGTGTGTGTTGGTGTTGCGTGTTGTGTGGTGTGTGTTGTGTGTTGGTGTTGTTGGTGTTGGTGTTGGTGTTGGTGTTGGTGGTTGTGGGTGTTTGGTGTTGGTGTTGGGTGTGTGGTGTGTTGTGTGTGTGGGTGTGTGGGTTTGTGTGTTTGTGTTTGTTTGTGTGTGTGTTTGTGTGTGTGTGTGTGTGTGTGTGTGTGTTTGTGTGTGTGTGTGTGTGTGTGTGTGTGTGGTTTTTGTAATCGTGAGGTATTTTTCCAATTTTTCGGCGTTGTGAGGACACTTCTAGTGAGGACGTGTGTATGGTCCTCGTAGCAAAATTTTATACGCAATGTATATGTATTTCTATAACTTCGCGTATAAATCCACTTTCAAAGGGTCACAACATGTTACACCAGTTTATAGGGTACCATGCGTTAAAACGAGGTGTCGCCTTAATAGGATTTGACTTACACTTTCCTATGTACGATACGGTGCTTATGAGGACTCTTCACACACACACACCGTGACACTTCGTTTCGATTGTGAGTTAGTTCAGTATCGAAGGCTTTGTGGGACTGGGTTTAAGTTCTGGGGATTCTATTTTACTTTTTTTGTCTCGTAAACGTTGTGTGAATTATGTTACTATGTAGATGCTTTATGGGGACTGTTTTGTGTTTTCATCGTGACCATTAGTAATAATGTGTTTGATACAAAATCAATATCGCCCGTTTCATTGTTTATACTTGTGATTTTTGAATCTAAACAAATTAGGATTTATAGTTCAGATTAAATTTATTTTATTAGTCGCATTTTGATTCTTCATTTCTCGTAAATATTCTACACACTATTATAATTTAAAGAACGAAGATATAGCGGCTCACTTATTGCTGTATATCTTTCAAAATTCTCATAATTTGAGTGTAGCTAAAATTTGAGTTGGTGCATTAAATCATTATAGGGATTTGAATTAGTTCTAGTTCAGTAATTTGTTCACAAAACTGTTGTCTTTAGACTTTGTTAGATTTCATAACTGAATTATAGTTCTTTAAACCATAATTTTTACACGATTAGATACCGGTAATACGAACCTTAACATTGCAAACAACAACAAATTCTCCAGGATATGCATTATCTGACAACTTCTGCTTGAACTGTGTAAACGTTGAAGGAAATCATGTAGGATTTCGTCATAGTCCCAAAGACTTAGTGAGTTCATTACCTAGTGTTTTTAAAGTCTATTGAATCATATATTTAGTGCAGATAATATCTACAGCAAACTCATTTAGAGCAATAAGACAATTTCCTGAGAGTAATTAAAAATTTCGGATTGTTCCCAGATAGGTACACAATATGCAAGCAATATCAATCGGTACGAGGACCTTACAGCTGCCTGTAATGACATGGTCCTCAGTATTGCTGTGTATAACAGGTCCTTCTAAATTATTGACAAATCTTGGTCCTCGGTAGCCATGGTATGTATAACAACACACAAAATGTTTTATTATTACTCCATGCTTTAAAGAATCTAGAAGTAAGTTCAATGAATGGAAACTGGAAAATACACCAACCTATATCGATTCTTATATCTTCATTCCGTTGCCTACCGAAAGCATTGAGAGTTATCAAGTATAATATATTTACAGAAAACATGGAAGCAATACCAGTCGGTACGAGGACCCTACAACTTTCTATAATGACATGGTCCGCAGTAGTGTTGTGTATAACAGTCCTTTTAAATTATCGACAAATCTTGGTCCTCGGTAGCCATGGTGTGTACAAAAACACATGAAGCGTTTTATTATTACTCCATTCTTCAAAGAATCTGGAAGTAAGTTCAATGAATGCAAACTGGAAAATACACCAATCTTTATGGGTTCTCATATCTTCATTCTGCTGCCTACCGAAAGCATTGAAAGTTATCTAGCACACACATTCAAAGTACAATATATTTACAGAAAACACGCAAGCAATACCACTCAGTACGAGGACCCTTCAACTTTCTATACATGGTCCTCAGTACTGTTGTGTATAACAGTTTTTTTAAATTATTGACAAATCTTGGTCCTCGCTAGACATGGTATGTATAAAAACACACGAAATGTTTTATTATACCATGCTTCAAAAAATCTAGAAGTAAATTCAATGAATGAAAAATGGAAAATATAACAACCTATATGGGTTTTCATATCTTCATTCCGCTGCCTACCGAAAGCGTTGAAAGATATTTAGCACATATTCAAAGTACAATATATTTACAGAATGCATTTTCTGCTCTGTAGTTAAAAGCCACGAACTGGGCTCAGGCTGGCAGACAATGCCTAAGCAGACACATTTTCCTAAATACTTAAAATAAAATAATATTAATATTATTAATTATTATTATATTATCAATAGATAGATAGTCCAACGAGTAAGAGCGTGCAAAGCGATTGGTACGGGGACCCTACAAGTTTTGTAAAATTTGATATATACATTGCTGGTCCAATCAAGTCAATATGACTTGGCGATTGGTTCCATAATTGTACAAATTCGTTATTACAGGAAGAAAATTTCTTAAATTATATACTCAATGTTCTAGCGCTTTTAAGCAATTTTAATATAGTATGATTAAAAAAGAAAAAGTTATAATAATACTAATATAACATAACCTTAATTCTAATCAATTTCAGTGAAATTGATGTTTTGTGAAATTAGTAAAAAATAATAATATAATTAAACTAACATTATTTTTGATCAATTTTGATATTATGTGACAAGTTTGAAATGTATTACCAGGTTTAAAGTAACATAAATTCTAATCAATTTTAATTAACTATCAACTATGACAGTTTTTTTTTTTTTATGATTGTGGACCTGAACAGGCTAAATAAGGCCTATTGTGCTAAAGCACTCAGGAACACTTAGTAGGATGGATAGAGGGATAACGAATTGCCAATAGATGCCTATGAACAGCTACCTTAAATTTTCTCATATCATAAGTGAGAGGAAAACAGGAACTAGGGAGATCATTCCAGAGTTTAGAAGCCGTGTAGAAAAATGTGGATTGCGCCCGTTTGGTACGACAAGTGGAGATTTGTACTGCATACTGATGATGTGATTGAGCGAACCGAGTGTTTCTCGCAAAGATAGCCGGAGATGGTATCAAAGAATGTAATTCACCAGCACAATAGCCGTTGTAATAACGATAATACAAAGAAAGAACTGAAACCATCCTTCTATGCTCAAGGGACTGTATGTGAGAAGTTAAATACGGGTCATTTATAAGCCTAATCGCTCTCTTTTGAATACGATCAACGATATCGAGAGCGTATTGGGGAGCACTAACCCAAAGGTGAGAATTATATTCCAGATGAGGCCGAATTTGGGCCTTATACAGCAAAAGGAGTTGTCGAGAGGTAAAGTACTGCTTAGATCTGTACAAAAAGCCTATTTTACGAGCAGCTGTTTTGGTAGCTGACAGAAGATCGTCAACCCATGAGAGATTTGAAGATACAGTCATACCCAACAGAGTAATAGAGTCTGAAAACTTAAGAACTGAGCCATTCATACTTACAACAGGAAATGATCGATCTTTTTTGGCGGACATAAGGCAACACTGAGTTTTGTTAGCATTAAATTTAACTAGATTATTGCTTCCCCATTCGAGAATACGTTGAATGTCTTTGTTGATTGAATTTGCCATTTCAGCTTTAATTTCTTGATTTGACATAGAAGGTGGATTATCACTATGAGTAGACTGAGATGAACTACAGTGAAGAGTGCTATCGTCGTCAGCAAAGCAATGGATGGGGTTAGTTGTTGAAGAAATAAGGTCGTTTATGTACAGCAGAAAAAGTGTAGGCGCTATAACGGATCCCTGTGGTACGCCCGCGTTAATGCTAACTTCTTTGAAAAAGCCATCAACTACGACACGTATTCGTCTTTCATCAAGGAAACTAGAAACCCAGTTGATGAGCGCATCATTTAACCCAAACGAGGTGAGTTTGGCAAGTAAACACTTATGCCAAACTTGGTCAAATGCCTTTGAGATATCTAAAGCGACTACAACTGTTTCACCGGACTGCTCTACAGTATTGTTCCAAACTTGGGTCACATATGAAAGAAGATCGCCTGTTGAACGACTTTGTCTAAACCCATATTGATGGTCACTAAGGAGTTTGTTAGTTTCAAGAAACGTGAGAATTTACTATCCAGTTCCAACTAAAATTAGTTTTTGTCAATTTTACTGAACTGTGATAGACTATGCTAAATTTTGGGAATATGCTTATGACAAAAAAATTACAGGTAAAAAAAACAATTCTAATCAATTAAAAAAATATATAAATAAATAATTAAAGATACTCTGATATGTTTTGAAGATAAATGTTGCAATACTAACATAATTCAAATACATGTTTAATCTATTTTAAGAACTTGCGAAAGGTTTCGCAAATAAATTAATGAAAAATACTATTTATACAAGTATTAAATAACATTACTTTAGTTTCATTGTAGAAACAAAAAAGTAAATAGTAAAAACACAAATTTAAGTTTTAATATGACTTAAGAAACAAAGCTAAAACTTAGTCTAGAAGTTAAAATTATTATTTTCTTTTCTTTTTTAATTAATTTTAAATAGTTTTGTCATATTTAGGTAGTGTCGATTATCCATTTCTTTGCTTCTCGTTTAAATGTTCCAATTCTTCTTATTGATACTAAGTTATTTGGTATAGTGTTGAACAGCTTTGGTACCGCGCACTTTAATGTTCTTAATCCATATTTATTATAGGTGTAAGGTATTGAGTAGTATGTCCTTCTGGTTTCATATTCATGAATAATTTCGTGTTTGTATTCGTTGTCTTCTAAATGGATCCGTAAGTTATAATACCTATAGAAACCATACGGCGTTAGCGTCCCATTTTTTCTAGTAGATTTTTTTTTCTGAATTTTGCGTTCCCATAATTAGTTTTAGCAGTTTGATATGTAACGACTCCAACTTCCTAACATGCACTTGATCGGCACACCCCCAGATCCTGACTGCGTACCTTATTAAAGACTCTATTAATGACTTATATACCAATATTAATATTTTTTTATTATTAAATCTCTTCAATAAATATATGCATCCAGATACTCTTTTTATTTTAGAATATACATAATTTATATGAAGATTATATTTGAGTTGAGTGTCCAGGGTGAGTCCAAGGTAAGTAGTGTCCGTAACATTTTTTAATATTGTACATTTACATCCTATGACATTACCCAAGCAGTCACATGCGTGTAATATAATTTTTGGAGAGTCCATTCTTTGCATATGCGAGGTTGCAAAAGTCATTGTAACGGTTTTTTCTGGATTTACATAAATATGCCTGCCATGTATCCATTTACTTACATTATTTAAATCGGTCTGAATTACGTTGTTACAGGTGTTAATGTTGTTATTTGAATATATGAGGACTGCATCGTCTGCGTACATATATATTTCTGCCTTAGTTACGGAGTTGAAGATTTCGTTTACATAAATGTTAAACAAGATCGGTCCCAAATTGCTACCCTGGGGTACTCCACTTTCTACTAATTTTTGCTCACTTAGCTCTTCTTGTATTTTTATTACATATCTCCTATTTGTTAAATAACTTTTGAACCAGCATAAAAATTTGCCACTTACTCCTATTTGTTTCAGACATTTCAGTAGTATGCTGTGGTTAATTGTATCGAACGCCTTGGAGAGATCTATAAATACCGCTGTAGTAAATCTGTTTTTGTCTAATGCATTGTTTATGTAGTCAGTTAGGCGTGTCAGTAGTTGTTCTGTTCCTTTTCCTTTTTGGAATGCATATTGTTTGCTATGTATAATTTAATTTTCTTTTAGATATTTATTAACGTATTTTACTACGTAAATTTCGAAAACTTTTTCTATTACCGGTAGTAAGCTTATTGGCTTGTAATTATTGTAATTCGTGCTTTCACCTTTTTTGTAAATAGGCCTAATGATTGACACTTTTAGCGGTTCTGGAAAGGTACCTTGCTTTAGAGAAACATTGATTAGATCCCATATTAGTGTTTTAAAGATATCAATGTTATTTTTTAGGTCGATAGTTCGAATGCGGTCTATTCCAGGAGACTTTTTAACTGATAGATTTATTATATGTTCCATATGTTCTTCGAATCCTTACTATTTTCTTTTAGTCTTTTCTGGAAATAGTCATTTTTAGCATCGCGTATTTCATTGTTTAGTCTGTTTCTAAATGCCTTATATGACTCCTGGTGCATGTTGTTATTAGGACATGATCTCCATAATTTATCTTTTTGTTCAATTTTTTCATACAGTTTTTTGGTGATCCATGTTTTTCCAGTATTCCTTTTGTTACGGTTTTGTAAATCTTCTTTTTTGGTCTCATTGTACATTTTTTTAAACGTATTACTAATATTGGTGCAGTAATTGTTAACATCTTCACTTTTTGTTGTTTCCCAGTTATGTCTTCTTATCCTAGTTTGTAATAAATTTTCTTTATATTTTTGATTTGGTACGTCAGTAACGACATCTTCTTTTTTCAATATGTCATTGTTCAGAGTTACACAAATAAGTAATGATCGGATATTTTGTGTTGCAGGGTTCCAGTTTTCACCGTTTTTAGGTTGGATCTGATGTATATATGATCAATCAACGTTTTTGTGGTTTGCACGTTTCTTGTTTCCTCGCGAGTAGCGTCTTGAATTGCTGAGACTAGCCCTTTGCCAATTAGTAAATTATCGTACTCGCATGTGTTAGGATCATCTTGATTGAGCAGGTTGATGTTCGTATCTCGAATCAGTACTAAATTTTTTAAAGTGGATTCGGTTAAAATTTGGTGCAATTCCGTTATAAAGTTCTTAACATTGGTATCAGGTGGTCTATAGACACATATGATTTGAGTCTCATTTACTTTATCAGGGAACCTAAGTTGGAAGATAATGCTTTCAAAATTAACTGTGAACTTAATAATTTCTTTAAATGTGATGTCAGTTTTTACATATAGAGCTAGTCCACCCCCTCTTCTCTCATCCCTCAGCTTAAACTTAGATTTATAATTTTCTATATTAAAGCAGCGGACATTACTTTCTGTTATATTTATCTCTGATAAAAGTATTACGTCGAACTCCATCCGTCCCAGTAAAACCAACAATTCATCGAAATGTTTTCTCAAAGATCTAATGTTTAAATGAAATACTTTCAGATTTTTTTTGGATTGGTCAGATTCATTAAATATTTTCCATTCTTGTATATTATCACAATTTTTAAATTTAACTAGCTTAAAAGTACTTAATTCCTGATTCATTTCTGCTATATTTATAAATTTATATTCACAAAAATTAACGTAAAGTTAAAGCTCGATTGGGTATATAAATATAGAGAAAATTACGAAAATAATATTGTTTATATTTGCAGGTAATAAAGAGTTATTAACTCTATTTGTTATTAATTGTTTATAACATCACTTGTCAATAATGTTCATGTTATCACTTAAAATAAAATAGCATTCTAGAAATAAGAAGTAAGAAATAAACTGAAGAATTTTCAGTGTTTAGCCATAAGAACATTATAGATTAGCAATATCACTAGGCGCACTCACCTTCATGGCTTTATCGCTTTCAGTTTTTCGCACCCAGATATTACCATTCTTAGTCCACACGAATCTGTAATTTAGAGAGGCAGCTTTAATTCTTGTTTGTCGATAAAGTTGACGATTTATATAGGTCAGATGGTCGTTAAAAAATAAGCGGCAATTATTGGATCGTCTTTCTTCTTCCGGTAGTTCACGCCACCATGTGCGCCCTTTTTTTAAAAAGTTTTGCTTATCAACTTCGTTTTCAAGTTTCACAACTAAAATATTGGATTCTTTTAACTCAATCTTATTTACAAACTTATAATTTATATCTGCGCATCTAATTTTTTCTGCAACCACTTTGAATTGA
The DNA here is from genome assembly GCA_036346205.1 of Vesta saturnalis. Taxonomy (NCBI): domain Eukaryota; kingdom Metazoa; phylum Arthropoda; class Insecta; order Coleoptera; family Lampyridae; genus Vesta; species Vesta saturnalis. The sequence continues at coordinate 265,003 of JARFJB010000045.1, forward strand.
TTTTCCGGTGTTAGTTCGTTTTTTTTGTCCAAACCATGGATTTCAATAAATTTCCTTCGTTTTTGTTGCTCCAATACATTGATTCTGGAAGACAAAGCTTCAATTTCCTTATCTTTGTTTTCAATTATTTTTCGTAACGCTTTTATTTCGCCCTTTAGGATTTCGTTTCTGTTTTAGAATTTTATTGTCTGCTTTAATTTCCTTTAGACCATTACTTATCTCATCAAATTTATCAGTGAGTAACTGTATTGATGACGACAATTTTGTAAAATTTTTTTAAGTATGGCTTAATTTCTTGACTACTTTCCTATCGATCACTATCAATTCTCCGCCTTCCGCTTCCGTATTTTCCAATTCAGTTTGCGATAGCGATTTGTCTTCACGGCAGATTTGGCATTTTCAAGATCGTTTGCTGACCTTTGACTTTGCACGATACGTGTTTTCAGATATCGAACACTTAAAATGGTAATATTTATTACAGTTAAAGCATTTAACTTCTTCTACATCTGATAATTCACCACAACGATTACACTTCATTTCAATAGTATGTAATTAATTTAGTAAAACGAATCAATAACTATAATCTGTTTACACACTTTTAAATTCAAGAAATCTTAGCGAGCACCGTAAGAACGCGGCTATACAGCTTGAACGCCGAACTAATAAAATAATAATAATAATAACATAATAACTAATAATAATAATAATAATCTACTGTTGCCAGCAGTGGTGAAGCAAAGCTATCCCAATTCGTTTGTCTTCGTCTGCTCTGTGATTGTTCTTGACCTGTTTTTTGTTTCGTGTTCGGAGACCCCACTCCTTAAAGGCGTAATCCAAGACGTAACATGTACCGTGTCGAGGGATGAATGGCCACACGACACGTGGTCGCTAACGGTGTCTCTTGGGTAACAGGCGACCCCCAAGAGTATGTAGCCTTGCTGCGGTACGGTGCTCTGCCGTAGTTGACCTTTATTTCACCAGTACTCGTGGGGACTATATGACAACCACAAATTCTTTTTCTGGAGCGCCCTTATCCACAAATGAGGGTGGTGATAGTGGAACACCCATTCCCACTAAGATCAGACAGGCAAAGGAGGACTCATGTCCCCGGTTCCTGTTAAGCAAAAGAAAGGAAAGCGACTTCACGAAAGTAAGCCCTTTCCTTATATCTAAAGCTTTACACGGACTAATAGGAGAGGTTAAAAGTGTTAAAAAAGTTAAAGGATCATTACTAATTGAAACAGCAACTAAAGCCCATTCAAACCGGTTAAGAAAATTAAGTAGAATGGCAGATATGGAGATTGAAGTAACACCTCCCCCAACACTCAACCATCGAAAAGGTGTTATATACTGTCCAGATTTTCTAAACAGTACGTTAGAGGAGATTAAAGAAGGACTTTGCCACGAAAATGTCGTAGACGTCCGTAGAATTAAGATCAAACGAGGGGAAGAGTGGGTTGACACACCAACCCATATACTGACCTTCGAAAGAATCCAACTACCAAAATCGATAAAAGCAGCCTTATATCCGTTACGAGTAAAACCCTACATACCGACGCCTAGAAGATGCTACAATTCCCAAAAGTATGGACATGCAGCTACATATTGTAAAAACACCAAGCTGTGCACGTGTGGTCAACCTCCTCACGAGGAAACACCTTGTAAAGACCCGAAATGCTGCCCAAACTGCAAGGGACAGCACTCCGCCAACTGGAAAGGTTGTCCTACGTACAAAGAGGAATAAAAAATTCAAGAAATCATGACGACGAACAAAATACCGTACCAAGAGGCAAGGCAGATGCAAAAATCAGCAGTAACGAGCGAATCAACTTTCGCTCAAGTAGCATCAGCACACATCATGCCTTCTCCACAAACACTTATACCCGAAATAAAGAAAATTATCCAAGAAGAAATAGCATCTCTAACACCAGCTCTCACCAAACCACCGACACCAGACAGTACACAACAAATGATACTGCTATCTGAAATTAAAACAGTAATCAGAGATGAAATAAACACAATGCATAACCCATTTTCCGTTTTCGTCGCACCGCAAAATAAACCACAACCAGGAGCGACACTGGAAAATGAACAAATGGAGGACGAGTCTCGCGAAGCTAAACGAAAACCAAGTCTCAGCAGAACTATCTCAAATGAATCGAGTGTTGCGTCAGTTGATGAGGAAGCTCTGACAGACGCAAAACAGAAAGAAAAGAAAAAAAGGGAAAGACCGCTAAAAGCGAAAAGCTAGTAAAACTGTGATATTCCATAGCTGTGATTTTATAACCTGTGATACATATTAACTGTCGATTTGTCCATATAGCCATTTATTTACTTATCTGTTTATTTATTGATTTGTCTATTTATTTATTTGTTTATTTATTTATTGTTTGTTTGTCTAATTTTTTTTTTTTTTTTTTTTTTATTAGCAAGCAGAATTTACATTCTATGGGCTAATCTGCTAACATAGGACCTTAAAGCTAAATAGTCCATGATGACGGGATGGGAACTCTTCCAGCGAAGGGTACACCTACTTCTCATTTGAGATCAATAGGCCAGCGTCTCTTTAGCCGTCTGACATCAGGTTGTATTAGGAGTGGCTGAATAAGTGGGTTAACGTGGGATTCTAGTCGTGCATGATGATTTGCGCTACGCTCTTGTATAACAGTTTGAACGAACGGTATGTTGAGATCGTCGTGTAGTGTTTTGTTGGTTACATACCATGGTGCGTCAGTCATCGCCCTGAGGATCTTGGATTGTGAGCGTTGGATGATAGCTGTGTTTGACTTACTGGCGCATCCCCATAACTCTATGCCATACGTCCAGATAGGTTTAATTATTGCCTTATAAATCAAGATTTTGTTTTCTAGCGTTGTAAGCATGTTCAAAACCATGCTGTTCTGTTGGATTAGTTGTTGGAACATGTTTTTAAATTCGTCTAGAAATTTCCCAAGTATTGAGTTTATATTTGCTGAATCATCGTTGTACTGCATTTGGGAGACATTAGTTGTATTATTTTTAAGTACATTTGCATAACTAGTTTTGGGACGTATTGGATTAGAAAGAGTGGGCAAATGATTTGCATTGTCTGGAGTTGGTTGGCTGTTAACAGCATTGTTAAAAACTCGAGTATTTTTATAGAGGCGGTGATAGTATTCACAGCCTTTATAATTTGCAGGATGTGCACCCCCGCATAGAGCACACGTAGCTGGAGTGTCCTTGCTTT